>DWLH01000461.1:0-20340 GCA_018249795.1 Heliconius telesiphe telesiphe
AGTGACTTATTTGCTAAGCTAGTTAGTTTGTGACTACTGGGTTCCGTCAGTGTTTTTTTTATACCTTTGTTGGAAATTAATTTGTTAAATAAAATAATAATAAATTGAAATATATTTTTATTAATCGTAAAACATTCTTATTCTCTATTTTATATATTTTATTATAAAATCTTGCTAAAGTCAGAATGATTTATATTTTAATATAATATATTGTAGAGCTTTAGGCATCAATATTTACATATATATGAACGTATACAGAGTGGAAGTGTCAGCGCTCCTTTTACGGGAACAGCATATAGGGTGAAATATTTTAAACCCATACCTAAAGAAATTAATCAAGATGCCTTAACAATTTAGACGTAGGATTTTACTTTCATTTCACGATGTTTATCCATCCTGTATTTCGTGTGACGCAGCTACGCATAGATACCAATAACGTAAACACATACTACTACTAAAATACTACTAAAGGTTAACCAACCGCCGAATTCTGGAGGCATTGCGTGTTACGTGGGGAAGCTCAAAGTTGCCTCAATATGGCCTGAATAAAAAAAAAACAAAGTAATAATGTATATATATCGCCTAAATCTTATAGCGACAGACAAACCAAAACCAATGTTTTCATGTAACATTTTTATGCTTTTATAAATAGGTGGTCTGTGAGCGAACTTGGGTTACACGCAATTTATTCTGAAGGCACTCGGCCGCCATTACCCTAATGTGAAAATAAACATGAACGATAATTAAACTGGACACTGAATGAAACTAATTACTTTGGTTTACTTTCCCTTTTTTTATTAAATTCCAAACATTAATTTAGTGTTAGTAAAAGTTCAATTTCTGGTGTAAGTTGTTTCTTAGAAGATTTCGCGCAAAGCGCTAAAGAACCGAAAACAATACTTATCTACTAATAATATTATAAAAGGGGAAAGTTTGTGATGGATGTTAGTTCCACTTTCACTCAAAAAATACTGAACGTATATACTATACATACATATAGATGAAATTTTAATGTAAAAATCAATACAGCTTATACACCAGAATAACACCAAGGCTATAATTTACGTTTAAAAATGTATAACTTAACTAGAAGAAAACAATAACTTTACAGTTGAAGCAAAACGCTTAGTAAGTCGCTAGTATTATATATATATTTTTTAATTATATATATATATATATATATATATATATATATACATATATAAATTGTAACTTCGATACAATATACCTTCTTCCTCGAGTATACAATCTTTTATTTAGTTGAGTTTGTTTCCATAGTCAAGTGAACAACGGAGTGATTTATAACTTCAGTTCAGTTATTTTATTATCGGTTTCGAGCGCTTCGAGTGCGTCAAATTATCATTTATCACTCGAAAAATTAATGTCAATGACGGTTTTACTATCAAAAATCATTTCTCTTATTCTAAATGTTAAGAAATATTATCGTATAATAATATTATAAAGATATTTAATTAAAATTCAGACTAGTTCAGCACTTGAATTAACCTAAATACCAACTTGCGTTTGGTGTCGTGAAAGCGCCCCCATTTAAATAGAGGTCATGAGTTCTGATATGTTCAGGCAAACATATTTATTTTAAATATGATTATATTGATAATACATATTATTCTCGAATAATTAGCAGAAAACTAGGATATTTTTAAACATTTTTAAAGTGTTATTCCACACTTAGGAAAGAAAAATACTTATGTAAATAACGTATAAAGATTTTAACGTAGCGGGACTCGAACCCGCACCTCCTGGAAACCGACAGGCGCTCTGACCACTAAGCCATAAGTTCTCATCGAGCTACGTCGAATTTTTATACACTTGTACAACTTATTTATGATATTAGCATCTCTGTACGCTCCGCTACCCAAAGATAATTACTAAGAATTATCGTCTAGCAAGAGAGAGAATGCAATTTATTTAATATTTTTAAACATTTTTAAAGTGTTTAGGATATTTTTCATTAAAATAAAATAGTACAGATAGATACATTTAGTGCTGTATATTACCTATTTATTAATATTATATTATTAAACAACAGAAGAAAGAAAAGTGAGTGTTACCCAGATTATATTATGAATATTTCTAACTTCATCTTGTTCCAACTTCTAGAGGTTATCATATAAGATAACAATATCGATAATATAATCATTATACAGGCATAGATCTGCCAGATATGTCAATCAGTAAATCTAAGCACAAAGACTTTTAAGAATATCCGATATTTTTTAGCTTCACGCGGTATCCCTGGCGAGGTAGCCAGCCAGAAGGCAGCGCCAAACGCTACGCTCTCTGCATACCTGTTTCGCCAGTCGTCAAATTTCAACAAACGAAAAATATTAATAATACTAATAATTATTATAGTTACTAGCGGCCCGCCCCCGGCTTCGTCCGCTTGAATTACATGATTATTAATTTAATAAACAAAATCGAGTGACAACTATAATGACTTCTAATATGTTTTTTTTTTTCATTATAGTAATTTCTAAAAGGATTTTTGATTGTTTTGAATTAAAAAATACAAATGCACGAACGTCCATCAAAGATTGCAGTTATTCTTCAGGGGCGAGGCAAAGTCTTCAATAATATACTTATCATTATAAAATAGACACCAACTGTTACCGCCTTCACCGCGTGGAGGTATTCCTAGCTTATGTTATTTTAAATTATTCGGTCAGAATAATAACCTCATTTCATTCAACACTGACCACGCAGAACTACTATGCTTAAGCCATTTTATTTATATATCTTAAGGTTTAGCTGGGATGTTAGGGTTCCATATCAGCTGCTCAGATCTTTATTTATATTATGTGGACAGAAATTGCTTGTTGTGTTGATCAACTTCTACTAAGACGCTATATTTATATCTCTTAGAGATAAGATGGGCTGCTAGGGTTCCACGTCAGGTACTCCCTTCATTTCATTTTTTTACCTTCATTTTTGTTATATGGGTGGAAATTGTTTGTCATCTTGTTCAATTTTCTCCAAGGCAGTATATTTATATTTCTTATAGTTTCGACAGGCTGTTAAGGTTCCAAATCCAGTCCCCAGATTTTCAAAATAAGCTATAGGCTATATGTTGCCTAGACTTAATAACTATACAACAAAAAAAGTTTCATTTAAATTGGTCTAGTAGTTCCGCAGATTATCGAGTACAAACAGCCAAACAAACAATTTTTTTTGTGGATTTGGGTCCTATTACTGTTTCTAAAACCCCTATAATTATTATTTTGTAAATATATTCAATGCACAGACGCACCATTTTTACTGTCTTATTATACTATTTACCTATGGAGTATGTGAATAAGCGCATGTTGCCTATATTGCGAGAGATTTTCGAAATTATTTTTAATTGATATTTGTTGACGCAGTTCAACAGACCAATTTAGAGGCTTTAAATTTTGAATATTAATTTAAAATCATTGTATGTATTTTATATAACTTACAGATTTCACAAAAGAGAAGTCCGATGTGCAACGGCACAGCGTCTGACTGCAACCAAGACGGTTGCGGGTTCCATTCCAGCTCGGGGGAATAATCGCGACGTTGAGTTCCGCGACCCAACAAGCAATTTGTCTTAAATTAGGCAGAAAAGTGGTGAATAGAGTGTCTTAATCCCGATATAAACAGGATCCAGAGTTTGCGTAAAAATACAAGAACATTCCATTGCTACGGTATGTAACGTATTTTTGCCCTTTTTTATACTTTGTAAATTTTACTTTTGTTGGCACTATATAATACATGTATCTCAAAATAGTTGTCAAAATCATAAACTTTCTTTGCCAAGCCGAAACAAAAAACTGTTGTGTCTACAATAATAAAAGTAATGAACAATAGAATCTCCAGAAACTTTAATTTTTTTAATTCAACAATTAATTTGATTAAGATCAAGAACACAGTATGTCGTAAGTCGTAAATATAATTCAGCTTCTCGCTGTATCCTGCACACAGAAGGGTAGGCAGAGGGAACCTAGTGTTAAGACACTCCGTTCCCCACTTTCTGCCGAATTCTGGAGGCATTGCGTGTACAGTGGCAGAACTCAACGCCGCGCTTAACTTCGACACCAGAGCGAAGAAATACAAATATAAATTTAAGTAAATATTTCATCTCCTCGAGTGGGGATCGAACCCACAACCAATCTGTTTTACAGTCACACTTCGTGCCACTGCGCCACGACTGGCGTCAAATATAATGAATTTCAAAATACATATTTGTCGAAAGAACAAACATAGGTAACTACAACAAACGCAATCTTTTCTTTTTTATTCACCTCTTAAACTTAAAAAACCTCTATACTTAAGCAACAAAGAAGCTGTACAGAATTATCACAAAGTCAAAGCGTAAAGAGGTGAGGACTCTCTCTGTGAAAGTACAAACGCGACGTTCTAGATCTGCATACTAAGCCTACCTATATATGTGTAGAATTGAACAATAACTTATTACGTATATGAACGACATTGTACTTTTTATTTGAATATATAATACTTTTTTCAGTTTCACGTCAATTCGGTCACACAGCAGGAGAGGCAGAGGAAACTTCGAAACCTACTGTTAAGGCAGTCTTTTCCCACTAAGACACTCCGTTTCCCACGCATCGCCAAATCTTAAGATATTCCGTTTGGAGTGAGAGAACTCAACGCCGCGCTTTGCCTCATTACCAGAGCGAAGAAATAAAAATATTAAATATTTCATACCACGAGTTACAATCAAACCCACAATCATCGCATTTACAGTCGCACGCTAGTGCCTCTTCGCCACGCAGACGATACTCAATAATGGATATATTTTATTATGACACCATTATGGGCAGCGTCGGACAGTAAACGCGGTGGTTAGGAGTTCGATTCACATTAGGTTGATTGAATTATTTTGCTTCGTTTGCTGTGGCAAGATAAGGCGCAGCGTTGAGTTTTCCCATCCAATGCGCAATTTCTCGAATTCTGGCGGTAACCATTTTCTGTCTACTTTGTTATATAAATGTGAGGTTGCAACCCGGTTGCGAGGCTGAAAGCTGAAAAAAAACTATAATCTATATTTTTATTTATTAGTTATCATTCAAAGAGTGTAATTTTAGTTATTTAATTATAATATGTTTACTTTTTAGTAATCATTTTGTATTAATTACATCAATAGAATAGAGTAGATACTTTCTGTAATTCAGATTCACATTTTTAAAACTAAAAAATACTATTGTAATATGGATTTATCAACAGCCTAGCGTAATTTCTAATACATACAAATATATTCCAATCGTGCGTCTAGCCAAAACTTTTATTAGATTCTTAATTCTTCGGTACCATACAAAATCAGCCCATTAAATAAAACAACTGAATAACAAGTAACATACAAAAGCGATATATTCAATAAATTCCATATTGTTATTAGTGCTGAACTTTTTAGAATATTCAGTTGCTATATTTTATTCGTTTTAGTTGTCTTGCAAAAGATAGCCAGTGTATCAACCTATTATAGAGTACGACTTAAAATGTATTTTTTTTATTTTCTGGTGAATTATTATTTTTTATTCCCTACTTATTTTGATATAGCCGTTCGTGGCACAGTGGCACAGGGTGTGACTGTAAAATCGACTGGTTGTGGGTTCGATCCCCACTCGAGGAGATGAAATATTTACTTAAATTTATATTTCCATTTCTTCGCTCTGGTGTCGAGGCAAAGCGCGGCGTTGAGTTCTGCCACTAAACACGCAATGCCTCCAAAATTCGCCAGAAAGTGGGGAACGGAATGTCTTAACACTAGGTTCCCTCTGCCTACCCTGCTGTGTGCGGGATACAGCGTGAAGCTAATTTAATTTAATTTAATTTAATTTTGATATATGAGGGACGTTGATTTCCTTAACTTAGCCACGCAAGTCAGAAAAACAACGGAGTATTAACGCTGAGGAATACTTAAGACTACCCGGTTCTCTCTACCTTGCTTAATACGGTATACAATAAACTGCTATAAAAAAATTGAGATATAACTAGCGGAGTGGCGGAATCTATTCAAATATCTATACATAACTAGAGGATATGAATTCCCTAACATCACGTATGAAAAAATATTTTTAATTCTAATCCCCCATACGTATGACAAGGAAAACTACGAATAAAGTTTACAGATAACTAACTGTTGCAAATTGCTTTTTTATTTTCGTCTATTGGAAAGCTAAATTGGTTTTAACCTCAATATGAAATAACTTTTGTGCATGCTTTTGAGTCGCTATTTTACTGTTATAAAGGTTTCACGCACATCCAATATATATTGTACTGAAAATTGTTGCTTCCGTAAGTATTTTAATCAATCAATAAATGAGCTTCACGCTGTATCCCGCAGCACAGGAGAGTATATAGAGAAAATTAAGTGTCAAGACACTCCGTTTTCCACTTTCCGCCGACTTCTGGAGGCATTGCGTGTTGAGTGGCGGAACTCAACGCCGCGCTTTGCCTTGACTTGAAAAATTTAAATAAATATTTCATTTCCTCGAGTTTGGATCGAATCCACAACCAGTCGCACTTTGTGCCCCTGCCCGTACGACTGGCCTACAAATCTAAGTATTTTAATGTGTTATTTTATCATATATCTAAAGAGTTATTTCATATATTAGCTAGTTGGCCAGGGTTGGTTAAGTCTCTGGTACGCACCCAGATGACGGACACTTCGCTCAGCTTGCGCCAAAGCTAGTAAACTCCACCGGGGTCCTTGACAGGCTACTGCCGAATGTCGGAGGGCCGGTTTCTCCATGCCGTCGGCGTGTTGAGATTCATAGCTCTGCATGATGCCCATTTGTGGGTAGATTTTCTCACCGCTCGCAACATGCGTTCCGCGCAAGTGAGCGGTTGCGAGGCGGGCAACCATCGCGGGAGGATATTGCGTGGATCTGGAGGAGAGCGATCGAAGCCCTGATCTGGTGATGGAGAGAGGCATACGCTAGAACGCTGGGTCAAAAGGAGTAGCTTTTTCTTGTTTTCGGAAATATAATCATTGTGGAATTTGGTGTAATGAAACACCAAACTCAGAATATTTCTTAATAAATACTTTTTTAGAAAACGTATAAAAATTGGAACTTAATGGGATTTGAACCCGTGTCTCTTGAAAACGGTCTCTCTCTGATCACTAAGCCATACGTTTTGCCTAAGCTACGACAAAATCTTCTCTGTATTTAATTAAAGTTTTTTTTCAAATATTTGTCTTTTTTTAGTATGTGTAACATAGCGACACTTTAAAAATATAAAAAATAGCATTCTCTCTTGCCAAATGATAATGCTAAGTAATTGTTTTTATGCAGCGAAAAATTTCTGAAAATTTAACCTTTTAGCATATAGAATTAACAAAAACTAAAATTAAATTGAGGCCACAAAGTGTGACTGTAAAACCGACTGATTGTGGGTTCGATTCCCACTCGAGGAGATGAAATATTAATTTAAATTTATACTTCCATTTCTTCGCTCTGGTGTCGAGGCAAAGCGCGGCGTTGAGTTTTACCACGCAATGCCTTCAGAATTCGGCGTCGTAAGTGGGGAACGGAGTGTCTTAATACTAGGTTCCCTCTGCTTATACTGTTTTGCGCGGGATACAGCGTGAAGCTGATTAGTTTTGTAAAAAAAATATTTTTCTTTAAAAAATATTACTTAACACTTACAATTTCCATTAACAACATTTACACATACAAAATCCTATTAATGATTACGATATACGTAAAAAAAAAATATGACTCGTCTTTTTAAATATTTTTTCCGCATTCAACTAGATTTAACTAGGAAACTATGATTCCATTCCCATATTTCCCTTCGGCTTTAACGCACGAGTCGCTATGAAAAGCGACGGGAAGGTGTACGCACTGTGCCACTGAACCATTGACCTAGGCCATTAGTGTACGTAAAGATGACTTCATGTGGTAACTGGGACAAAGTAAGAGATTTTTATGCTATACCGTAATTTCCATCTTGTTTAGGAGTTAACAATTAACATTTAAGAGGCGTGGAGTAGGGTCACGAGAATGTGGTTGAAAGCGCTACGGTTGTGAATTCGATTCCCAGTTAGGGGGAATGAAATATTACATAACAAGGCGAAATTTCGCTACTCTACACGCCATGCTTCTAGAAGTACGGGGAATGTAGGGAACGGAGTGTCTTATAACTAAGTTTCTAGGTTCCTGCTGCCTGCTCTATAATATGTGCGGAATACAGCGCAAAACAAACAAGAAATGATCAATAAATATTGAAATTGTATGTCTCTTACCATTTATAGTTAAAACGTTTTACAGTAGATTCTATATTAATTAAAGAACTTGGTGACGAGTAATATACGCATTCTCATACGCTTACACAAAAGAGTATATTGTCAAACATATGGTAGGGCCTGTAATATTATTTTATTATTATTTTAAAATAAATGATATTAGCTTTATGTACCACATTACAGTATAAACTTATGAAAAGTGTACAGTATAAAATTATAAAAATAAAGACCTAAAGTTTGTTTTTAACCTTTTAACGTATAGACTTAACAAAAACTAATATCATCCTGCAAACAATAAATATAGATATTTTTATTTAAAAATCTATAAAATTCGATTAGTTTTTATATAACAGTTAATTTGCTAAATAGGAATTTCGAATATCACACCTACGCCGTGGAGTATGCGGATAATAGAGAAATCCATTCCAAACCAATGGACCTATTCGATTTTAAGATCTAAAGTTAAATTTAACCAAGTAATATCGCTGAAAGGTGCAGTTTGTGAAAATGAGCTTTAACGCCATTCTAGATTATGCGATAGGAATATTATTATAATATTTGAAAAAAAAAAATTATCAGATTTAATAATCGAGGCCAGTCGTGGCGCAGAAAATGTGTAACTGTAATCACTACTTGTTGCAGGTTCTATCCCTTGTAACTGATATCTCAAACTCCTTTGAAAATATTATTTAATGAATAATGCCTTGGCTCGTGATGTGTCTAGTGGTTAGAACCGTTTATAGTTGTGATCGTGAAGAACCCAAAATCTTTTAAAGATTCAGAGGTAACAGTGTTAAGAATTTTATTTATGCCATTAGAAGGTATCGCTTTAATAAAATATTTGCCATCAGCAGTTTATTCAAATAAGTGAAACTTGACAATATAACATTGTCATAACTCGAAGCTCTTCCGAGGAAAAGCCAAGAGCGCGTCCTATCTTCCTCTCCACTATAACAGCGAACTAGTTATAATAAAAGGAAGAAAGAGTACAGGCACCGCCCCGCCCCTACACCGTGAATTCCTACCAGACCGCATCTATACAGTCATCGTTGAACTCTCCGAGACATTTGTGTGTGATCTTTCCGAAGGTACTTGATATGCTTGTTTATATTAAGATTGTATTAGAATAGTGATTCGTGATGTTGATTGATTTGTGAGATCAATATAAGTCGTTGGAACGAACGCACTACTGTAAGGCGGCCGATATGTTAAATAAACGCACGGCACACACCTTACAGTCGTGTCTCGAACCGTAGGTGGACACTACTACATACACCAGAATTCCAGGACATAAAATAGCACCACACACCCGTATGAGACGGGCGGACTACTACATACACCGGAGTCGTATACTAGTCGTATACCAAGTCGTAGAAGTGGTATAGAATATATCAATGACCAACGCCATACTAGCATAGCTTACGTATTGCGAGCGTACTGCGAGACGGCATCAGCCACGACATAGTTAATGTCGCTATAACAGTTCGCATAAGCTCATCACGTCAGCCTTTGTGACGTCAAGCAACATTTAATATTATAATAATGGTTAAAGATCACTTTGAACCACAATATGTGTCGCTCCTACACATATATTGCCTTTATAAGAAATTCGATCTTAAAAGATCGTGCCATCACAGGTTTCGAATTATTATATTATATTTATTATACATTTGGTACGAGTCTTTATGTGCATCATATTTATTAGTACCATAGTACTTAAGAGTTCGACTGCTGCCTTCCAAGCATAACCACCACCTATATAGACGGAACGACGGTTGAACGACGGGAACGACAATCGGGACGACAATACACGAACTCGTCTCGATTAATATGGTATTAAAAATATATAGTTTGTATTATTCATAATTAACTATGTTATTTATGTGTATTCCCATGCATATTTTATTTTATTTATTTATTTATTTTTAACTTATAGCCAAGGTACATACTGTTACACCCTGCTCGATGAAATGAAATATTTATTTAATTTTATATTTTCATTTGTTCGCTTTGGTGTCGGGGAAAAGCGGAGTGTCTTAACACTACGTTCCTTCTGCCTACTCCGCTGGCTTCTGCCTATTATCTATGTGCGGGATACAGTGTGGAGCTGATTTATTTATTCAATAGACTAAATGATTTGTGATCATGAACATTCCTAGTCGCTTGGTCACTCAAGTAAGGAAGGCTCTTCTGAGCTTGACATAATAGAGACAAAGAGATTAATATTAATGACCAACTGATAACCTTAGACGTCAAGAGCACGACATCATTATTAATAAGTCCTCTTTTATTTTTTAGCATAAATTATTCTGTACAAATTATTTTATTATTTACTCAAACATTTTGTGAATTTATGTTATATATTTTTGATACAAAGTTAATAATAATAAAATGTATAGAATAGAATAAATATATAGTTTCACATTTGCTATTATTAACGGAATGTATTTCACAATTTATTCATAAAAATAAACCTTAAAGTTTCATATAAATAATTTATATTTTCTTTCAACTAAGTGACAAACAAGAATCTAATATGCATAAAACTACTGTAGAGATAAGCGGAAGGGCAGCAGAGGCTTAGTCAATAGAGTGCAAAATAAAAGGGGTGGCCATATTTTACCACTTAAAGCAATTTGTCTTGTCCATCATTTGTCTGGATATTTGCTGAGACCTCATCTGCCGGTGACAGCAATGGGGGAGGCAAAAACAGCCACTTGGTTGTCTGTCGTATGATTTATTGCGGAATACTGCTCGTGATGATAATAGTATTGTAGATTTTGTTAATTAATGAACTGTTAATCTGAATATATTTTTTATTCAGTTTTTTTTTTATTAATTTTGGTTTAATTAACTTTTTTACTGTTTAATAATTGATTTTTTTTTCGAACAGCAGAGTAGGCAGTGGGAGTCTGGGTAAGTAGTGTTAAGACACTAAGTCAAAAAAATATAAATATCCGTATCATTTGTTTATGCCCGCCACATCGCTTGTGGGCCCACGATTACGATTATAAACGCGGCAGTTGTAGATTCGATATTAAATATTTTATATTTTCATTTTCTCAATCTTGTAACGAGACAAAACGCGGCGTTAAGTTCTGCTCAACGCGCAATGTCTCGAGGATTCGGCGGAAAATGAGAAATGGAGATGTTATAATGGAGTACAGTGTGTGGTAACACTAGGTTCCGAGTACCCTCCGCCTACCCTGCTACAATGTGAACGGGATACAATGTGAAGATGTAAATACTCATAATATTTCTTATACTACTTAGAATAACTACTGAAGAAGCCGCATAAGAGTCCACTGCTTATCACTCGACGATCGAGAGTGGATGGGAAATAAAGAACACTATTATTATAGCAACAAAAATCCATCCAAAAAAATAATTAATTTAAGTTTCAGTATATATAAACATATTATCGCTAACGAAATCACCCTCTGATACAGTAAAGTTTTGCACGTTAACGCTGAGACAGTTCTACAACTAACGTGCATAACAAACGAACGTGCATAACGTGTGAAAGTTATGTCATTACGCACTCCTTGCCATATAATGTAAGCTTTATTTCCTTTATTTTTTTTCTTTATACATAATCGAAATAAGTTATTCTGTATAAAATTTTCTGTTTATGTTTTTTTTTTGAGCTTTTATTAAAAAAACTTTTTTTTTTATTTCGGTTAATCTTAATTTTTTTTTTAATATTTCGACTAGTATTAACAGTCCAAAATATTTCTAGGTTTAGAACCTGTGCATACCAGTCAAAAATCTTTACATAGATCTCTTATGGCCTCTATATAGAAAAATAAATTACTGGTTCGAATTAAAAAAATCTTATTGCGTTGGATAGTATTTTCATCGAGGCGGGCTATAGGCTATATTACATAACGTTAATAGTTTCAATGTACTGAAGCTAGTTCTAATTGACCACGGGGATGAAGCAGCAGATCAGTCAGCGTACAAGAGGCGCACAAGAGTGCGACTGTAAGCGCGATAGATTGTGGGTTCGATTCCCACTCGGATATATTAAATATTTTTATTTCCTTGCTCTAGCGAGATAAAGCGGGACGTTCAGTTCTGTCACACAACACGCAATGCCTCTAGAATTCGGCGGAAGGCAGTGCGCAGAAGTGTCTTAATGGTAACACAGCGTTTTAACATTAGGTTGCCTGGTCCCCTTTGCCTACCCTTCTATGTGCAAAATACACGATAAGGCTAAAAAAAATCGAATTATTTTTAAATAATTATATGACCCATTTTAACATAAAAAGAAACAAAAACGCATTAACATACAAACTCATTGAAACAAAACTAGTACAGGCTGTCATACATAAGTGACAGCCGGACTGACAGACGCTAACCCTGAACGAGCCGAGTGCTTTTACTTTGCCAACTCGCTAAATTATTCAGTTGATCCTATTTTTTTTTTGTGTTTTTTCTTTTTTTAGGCACAGGTGTATTGGAACATTTATTTATGTATATACGTATATAGTGGGTGTTTCAACGAGGGGAAATATATTTTCATATTTAAATATTGATGCAATTAGTTTAATATAATAAAATTATTTTAATTTCTCCGCTGTGATAAATAAGCGCATTGAGTACGCAACACGCAATGTCTCGAAAATTAGGCGTGAGGAACGGAGTGTCTTAACACTAACTCTGCCTATCCTGTTATGCTGTAAAAAACGAGAAGTTACCCACTAGTTCAATTAGGCAAGATACTACGTTTTATTTATCTCTCAATAATATGATAAAATAATTTACTTTTAATGGTTTTACATCAAAAACAAAGAATGACATGACATGTCATGTGGAAAAAAACGGAAATTGTATAATACTTACACATTATTAATTTTGTCTTATTTCATCTCTGGTCCATCCGTCCTATCAGAGTGAAGCAATGAAAATAATTAATTAACTCGAGTGGGGATCGAACCCACAACCACCGAGCTTACAGTGCACATACCCCTGCGCCACGATGACCTGATGTTAACAAACTAAAGAAATATTTCAAGGAAATTATTTATGGTACGACATATTATATGTAACTCACGTATTTTTTATTGTTGTGTTCATGATTTTCTTTCAAATTGGATTTTCTTCGTTTGGTAGAAATGTACAAAAATAATGATGTCGCTCGATTTATTCCTGTAAAGATTGACGATCCGTTCTTTTGTGTGTTATTTCTATTATAAATCAATGAGTTGGTGTACTTTATTAATGTATCGAATCAACTGAAAAACTCTTATTTTATTTTTATACATCTTTGATTTATATACCTATATGTATATAATGCTGTTTTTAAATATTCTCCTAGCATTGACTATAGCCTACAATTATCAGCTTAATATTTATACAGCCAGACACTTTTTAATAACGCCAGTGGCGCCAAGCTAATCTACACAGGATACAGCCGTTCAATAATTAAAGAGTTCACCATTTATACCTAGAAAAGATTATTTAATTATAGGAGAAAGTATAGAAAAAAATAAAAAATAAAATAAAAAAAAGAAACAAAAATAACTTTTGTGAGAAAATAAGCATAACTAACTCTAACTGTCACAGTGAGGCGTCGCGTGTCGTAAGTTTCGAATTGCAACTTCACACTCGAGTTTCTAAATTGAGACTGTACTGAACTTTCATTACTAAGTTGAAATGAAATATTTTTATAGAGTATGCTTATATAATACTATTTTTTAATAATATGAAAATTACCAGAGAGATAAAGATATGTAATGTTTTAAGATGCTTATGGAGATTAATATTAAATCTAAATAATAAAAAATAAAAAATCATTACGAAAACAATTTATATTTAATTTATCTTTATCCACCAACCAACACATCAAAGAACGATTGATAAACTTCATTCTTCATCTAACATTTCATCTAATCACATTAGAGACTCAATAAGAAAAAACTGTGCGGCGAGGGACTGCAATTCAAAGGCAAAAGTGACATTTTCCGCCGATACCTTTTAAATATACCCAATATAAATATAACGTTTCACCAATTCTATTATAATTATAGATTTACTGCTTTGTGATTAAAATTTCATTTCGTTTAACTTTAATAAACATAAGGGGCACTTTATTGGCAGTTTGACAGACAACTGTCTCATAAACTCCCCCTGCGTTTTACAGTGCCTTGAATAATTCATTTAAAACGGAGCGTTAACAAATTGGTTGAAGTTCAACGGTTTACCTTTCTTTCATTTAAAATGAACAAAAAAACGTAATTACTTGGTATATTAAGATAGGGATAGCAAAAAAATTATCACATCAGCCGAATTCCTACAATTTTGTTAAAATTACCTTTTTGGAAGTCATTTTGTAGAAGTGTTTATATTTAAGTGTATTATATTCTGATAAATAATCATAGGAGAGCAATCTATATTTTTTTTATATTTATACATGTTTTTTAGATATGCAGTAAAATATTTTAAATCACGCTGTAAAATCAGCCTCACACCGCCTACCCCGCACACAGAAGGGTAGGCAGTGGGAACCTAGTGTTAAGACAGTCCGTTCCCCATTTTCCACCAAATTTTTGGTGGAAAATGGGGAACGGACGGACCTAGAATTGGCGGAACTCAACGCCGCGCTTTGCCAATATGGAAATATAAATTTAAATACATATTTCATTTCCTCGAGTGAGGATCGAACCCACAACCAGTCGCGTTTACAGTCACACTTTGTGTCTTTGCACCACGACCGACCCCAAGTATTTTAAATGAATCCTAATTTATATTTTCATGAGAGAAAAATACAATAGTAATGAGTGAAATCTGATACAAGAAATGAACCCCTAATCGAAAGATGCTAAGCCAGTCACTCTTACTAATATACTATAAGTACAAAAAGGCAACATTTAGTTTACTGAAAAAAATAAATTGTAACTTGAAAGCTAAATCATTAATTTGAAGGAGGTTGTCAAGTATATTTCTACGCTTGTTTCCAACAATATAATATATACAGGTATATGTTTGTCACGAATTTAAGGGTCATAAGTGTACAACACAAAAACAGAATCCCTAAAATAACTCATTAAGATTTAATTGAGATTTCTATGCCAAAGATTTGCATTTACCTACTTACTAACATCTATAGCAACGTTAAATCTCAAATATTTACAGCCAAAAGGGGACATTTTGTAGCCTTAACGTGTAAAAGGCCGTGCCGCACCGCTGCACTTTTACTTTTAATAAGTACGGAACCCTCTTTTAATATAGAATGTACCCGAGGGACCTCCCCTAGGCTCTTACTAACAGGGGATTCTTTGGCCATAAGGTTTTTATGGCTGTGATTCCTCTTTCCGGAGATTTCTGGGATAAGTTGATATTATCTATATAACATATTAAGCTGAAGTAATCCAACTGAAAGTAGTTGAACTGTTCTAGTTATTATTTTAATAATCTTATTTTATAAGTAAACAGGAAGTATAGGAAATAATATTATTTTTATATTCAGCTAGCATGCAAAAGAAACCTAGTGCCAGAGTACTACGTTTTCCGCTGTCCACTAACCATAAATTCGAGATATTGCGTAGTAAGTAAAAGAACTTAACGCCGTACTATATATTACCAGAGCGAAGAATTGAAAATAATTAATTCCCCCATAGGAATCAAAGAGCAATCGCGCTTGCTGTCAGATGTTGACATTTTTTATAATATAGTTTACTACGGATTCTTGAAATCATTATCACATTTCTATTATAACTTAATAATTGAGGTGAATATTTTAAAACATTTTTCTTTTCAGTTTTCTTGTCGACTTCTTTATTTTTATATTAAATAGTTTTTATCTAAGTATATTAATATGTATACTGGACAAAATAATATAACTGGCATGAGTGAGGATGTTAAGGTAGCGTTCTAGTTTCCACGATGGCCATCATCACCTGACGCAAATTAAACAGCATTATGAACATTTTTTTTACTTTAATTTATCCATTTATTCTATTTAAAACAAAATTAATATATCTTAAAATACTAAGTTATATTAAAACTTACATCTTTTCTTATTAAAACTATTATTAGTTGTAGTTTAAAGGCAATATAAAAAAGTAAATTATATACATACATACATACATTATAATGTCAATATCAAAATTTATAAAATATATGATGAATATTATTCAGATAAAAAACAATAAAAAAACAAAAAAAAAATGTTTTTAATGTTTAACTTTCAGTGATAACTCAGTCCCAAGCATTGAAAACATGCTTTTTTTTACAAAGAACTCCTACAATTCAAACTTATAATGAGTTGTAAAAGCTTGTGAATTTAAAAATGTTGGTAAATAGAGAATTGGGATGTTATTTTATTGGTCTTTTTTTCTTTAGCTCTACACACAGGTTAGGCAAAGAAAACTTGGGAACCTTATATTAAGATACTACTTTCTCATCAAGAAACTTACGTTGCCCACGTGCAGACAAATTCTGGAGGCATTGCGCACACGCAATGCTCTTTTCGGCGTTAAGTTGCAGCAGAGCGAAGAAATGAAAATATTAAACATTTAATTGCCTCAATTGGGAATCAACCCCACAATCTGTTGCGCTTACAGTCACACGCTTGTGCTCCTGCGCCACGATTGACCTAATACTTATATATTATGTATAACTTGACATAACCGATAAAAGAGACAAGCGTTACCTAGTTATTTCTAATAAATTTATTACAAAAAAAATATTAAGAGATGAATAGAAGTGTAAGAAACTAAAGAAAAACAACGGCAAAAAGATATTTCCTATATCACAACAGAATCAGCAGGTGAATTTCCTCTTAATTGATTATCTCTTGCGTAAATGACATCGCGAGATGGATGGATAGTGATGTGTGATATGTGATATTGATTATATTATTGTCAAGTATCTAAATAGTATTTAAGGATGAGTGAGACAGATAATAACAGTAAAGTGACGTCACGTGTGTTATAACTCGAGTTCTTCTAAAATTTCAAAAAAATATAAATTACATGATGTTAATGTACAATTTTTTTTCTCACTTAATCAACGAATTTAATAGAATATTTTTTTAGATTTTTAAAGTGCTATTCCACACTTAGGAAAGAAATAACAAGCGTATAAAAATTTCGACGTAGCTTGGTGAGAACGTATGGCTAAGTGGTCAGAGCGTCTGGTCGGAAATTTGTAAAAATCTCTCTACAGAGAGGCTAAAAACATAAATAAGTTGTAACAAGCGTATAAAAATGTTGACGTAGCTTGATGAGAACGTATGGCTTAGTCGGCTGCCTATCCTGGTCGGTTTCCAGGAGGCGCGGGTTCGAGTCCCGCTACGTTCAAAATTTTTATAAGTTTTCTTAATAAGAATTACATAATGTGTTAAATATATAATAGATATTCTGCATTCCCTCATACCTCCATAATACTCCCAACCATGATTCCTATAAATATATATTTAATTTCAGGACTATAAAAATATGCCTAGAATACAATAGCTGCACATACACACGCACGCACGCACGCACACACGCACGCACGCACGCACGCACACACACACACACACGCACACACGCACACACACACACACACACACACTCAAACACACACACACACACACACTCAAACACACACACACACACACAAACACTCAAACACACACACTCAAACACACACATAGACGCGCAATCACTATCTTAATGTATTATTTATTGTACTGTTATTTGTTTTCTCAATCATATTATTATAAGCATTTGTCGAGTATGGGTGCATACCAATATTCTATCCTTTCCGCGAGTGGGAACCTGGCGACTGGTAACACAAGCCCAGAGCTTAGTACAAGCGTCAGTCTCACATGATTCTAAATTACTTTGTATGTATCTAAATGTAACTTTATATTTTTTGTATACATTGTGTTGAGAAATAAAGTTATTATTATTATTATTAAATTTAATAAAAATGTGTTACAACACACAAGGCTAAAAGTTTCATTAAAATTAGAACTAAATTCCATAAAAAGATTATAACATGTGCTTTATAATCTACATAGATACTTGAGGTTGTCGTGTTGAAGGGTCTGACTGTAAACAGGATGATAGTGCGTTCGATTACCACTTTGGGAGATGAAATATTTAATGAGTGAGGCTAAAAAAATCTATATAAGGATATCCTATCCTCTTAATCTAAATATAGCTGCAAATACAAAATCTAACATGGCGTCTAGACTCGATCCAGACGTTATTACGCACCTACAAAACAGACGCCATTCAGTCATTGATGATATTGAATAACCTTAATAATATTATGTCAGTGCTCCAGCCTTCACAAAGGAATACCAACGCTGAGTAGAATTTCACAGGTTCGGGAAAATCAGATTCTGTCAGATATCCATATAATAAATATCTCTATATATTACATAATATATATACATATATTATATAATTTATAAAGATAAATTGTTATATGAAGCTGTTGTGGTACAGAGGCACTAGCGTGTGACTGTAAACATGTTCGGTCGTGGGTTCGGTTCCCACTCGAGAAAGTTATTTTGGGGTGGAAAATGACTCGAGACGACGACGATTACGAGTATTTTTAAATAGACAATTTATACTCAATTTCTAAAATTTTTTTTGTTTGCTTAAATTATTTTGGCTTGTTATCTTTTTAATTTCCTTAAAAGTTTTCTATAAAACGTGTTTTTAAGTATTTTTAGGCTGATTAAAAATATATATAGTATAGAAATACCAAACGCTCTAGACTGATTCGTATTTTTTTTGTAATATAAGACAAAACTGTGGAATGATTGTTTTATTACAACAGTTACATCTATTATTTAATAATTACCTTCTTATTAATTACCTAGATTAATAAGAATAATAATTATGACTGCCTTTATATGAACGGTCCTTTGTATGTCAAATTTATCCATGTATTGAGGGTAGATTTGACAGACTACAAAATTCAGATTTTCTTTAATACTGATGTATTTAAATCATAAATGAAGAACAGAACAGATGTATTTAAAAAGGTTTATGTGAATATCTATGAGTGCAAAGTATTATGAGAGCACTAATAAAACAAAAACACTAATTTTTATGACATAGTATAAAATATCGCTCGTACCTGTCCAAAATTGCAAAAAAATAAGAAATAAATAAAAAAAGTAAAATATAACTATTAAAAAAAATATACTAAAAAAACATCAGTTAAAAGAACATAAAGAAAGTAAATCGAATTAACGACATAAAAAAAGAAATTCTAGATTGTAAATACACACAAAGGTATATATTGAAAGCCACGGTTCGATGGGCAAACCGTTTACCTGATATTAAGCGCCCAGTCGAGATTCCATCAAGATCCATCTATTGTTTGCCCTCAATGGGTCTCGTTAGGGTCGGAGTGGGCAGTTTACGCGACTTCTCCTTTGTTGCTAAACTAGTTGATCGATCGTACAACAAAGAACCAATTTCAATATAGACAAACTGTTTATTTTTATATTTCTTGGTTCATTTTACTTAAAATATATTTCGATTGTTATTATGAATATGTATAATGTGGTGTGTTTTTAATGAAATATAATTTAAGCTATAATACTTTTTTAGAAACGTATAGAAATTTTGTACTTAGAGGGATTTGAACCCGCGCCTTTTGGAAACCGTCCAAGTGCTCTGATCGCTAAGCCATATGTTCTCAACAAGCTACGTCGAAATTCTTATACTATTCTAAAAAAAGTATTTTTCTTACCTTTCTTTAAAGAGTTCCGCGAGTGGGAATCAGATTCACAACTGTCGTGTTTACAGTCGCTCACTTGTGCTCCTGAGCCTCGACGGCCTCATATTTTTGGCCTCATATGCCTACAAAGTAATCTCGTTATCTTTTCATTAAAGTCGAAGGTTTCTGGTTACAATAAAATATTTCTTTATTTTCTGTCTTCTATTTCGTCATATTTCGTAATTAAAATCCAAATCCTCAGAAAAGTCACAACTCTCATATGAACTTTGAACCTCTATTCTAGTCCAATTCAAGTAGAATTTCCAGGAATTATTCCATATCGAGTGTTTACGTTTGAAAGGACTCTACTATCGAAATTACGTAGGTCTCCAGTAATTTATATTCAGCAATTAAAAGCC
>DWLH01000462.1:0-20336 GCA_018249795.1 Heliconius telesiphe telesiphe
GAATGCCACCTCAGTCTACCCGTGACCACGGACTACTGCAAAGTGTTCGAAACGTCGGGTTTCCAAAAATGTATAAAAATACTAAATATACGCGATTAATCCGGTTAAAATAGTTTCATTTAAAAATAGTTTTTTTTTTTAAAACTATATTATTATTAAAAAAGTAAAGTAATATTGATTAGTAAATTAATAAATATGTCAAGCGGGCGAAGCCGCGATCGAAACGAAGCTAACAATATGTATTTGTTACAAGAAACAATCGCAATTAAAGGGTTTATTAATCTATTATTATTTAAGTAGGGCATTTCTTATATTTTATTTAATCACCTGTTTTTTATGAAATAGATAATTATGTATTGTATTAGATATATTTAATCTTATAAAATGTATAATGAAAGCTGTTTAAACAGATATAAAACTAAACTGGAGCAATATTCTGCTTTTTAATAGAATAATTAAAAAGTTTGAAAAATAAAAAATATTTTTTTTTTAATGTCAATTATATTTTATTTTTGATTTGTTTCGCTATTTGGTTAGACAAAGGGAGGGCGTTTGCTTCCACCACCTCAACTTTGAATTTTACTTCATAATAAGTTACTGATTTCCCAGTAATAGGTTAAAGTAGCTGAATTAATATTGAACTATAAAATACTATATCTTACTTTTATAAAAACATTACAAAACTCAAAAGTTTGTTTGGTTACATCGTGTCGACGTAACTCACTGTAACTGGAGTCTGAGCTAACACCGGCCCATAATAACTATATGTACAACTCTCAGCCACCTCCAGGCCAGTCGTAGCGCAGGGGCACAAGCCAGCAATGCCTCCACACTTTGGCAGAAAGTGTAGAGCGGAAGTGTTTTAATGGGAACGGAGATTTCCTCTGTCTACGCTGTTATGCACGGGAACATATTCTGCGTGAAGCTAAGACCTCAGAGGTGAAGACCGTTGTAGCACAGCGCATAAACTCGGCGGTTGTGGGTTCGCAACCCACTCGGTTGAATGAATATTTAATATTTTTATTTTCCTCGCTCTGGTAACAAGACAAAGACAACACGCGGCGTTGAGTTCCACCACACAACATGCAAAATCTCGAAAATTTGTTTTCTTTTTCGCAGCAAGTATAATGGTGATCTGTGGTATTGCAACAGTGGGTGCGGCGTTCGTTCCCCAAGGGGGAGCGGCTACTGCGTTACTCATTTTAGCGCTATGTTCCGGCTGCGGCGCGTCTATACTAGCAGCTATTGCTGTTGATGTATTTCCTACTTGTTTGAGGTAAGATTGGTACAGTGGATGAATTTAAAATTTTATAATGGATGTCACACATTAGAATTCGTTACAAATTATTATTAAGCTTATTTTTGCATGACCGATCGAATATAATATGAACTTCCCACTATCGTTGTAAAGTTTGCAAAAAAAAAATGTATGAAAAATGGACAACGGATTTATATAGATAAATTTGAAACGATGTTTACTAAAACTTTATAATTGCAACTTTAAATTTCGTCTTATAAGACCATTTCTCTCAATATCACGTAGAGTTATCAACTTGAAATTAATACTAAATATTCAGATCTAAAGTCCCTTTGAGTAGGACGCAATCAAAAGATACGCGATAAATATCGTTTGTGCACTATTCTAAGAAATACCTGGAGTATTTAACGCGGACCTAGAATTGTGACATTGGGTAAGGAGTACTATTTTTTTATCCATTTGCATTTACAGTAAAAATGAAGAAAAATATCAGAAAAATAAAATTTATTGGTACCTATACCTGTCATACAAAAAAAAATCATATAAGTTTATTTCATACAAAGGGTGCTAAGCTAAGTTAATTTTTAACTTTTATAAATCACGTTGACGTTTAATCGTCAAATTTGATCGTTTTCTTTCTTTCTTTATTTCTTTTATTTTTGTTTTATTTTCTTATTTTATTTATATTGTTATTATTTTTCCTTAAGACATACAATAATATTAACAATGTGTTTTATTTAGTTATGTAGTTTTATATTCTGTTTTTTTTTTATTACAGAGCAATGGCGATGTGTGTTATGTATATGGTGGGTCGTACCGGAGCGGCAGTGGGTTCAAATTTATTAGGGGCAACCCTAGACATGCATTGTCAATTGGCTTTCTCAATTTTTGGAATTTTCTCTGCGGGTGAGCTAAAAGATTTAAATTTATGTTGTTTTTGTTTGGACACTGCCTGGGTGTGACTGTAACGAGACGACTGTGGGTTCGATTCCCACTGAGGGAATGAATTATTATTTATTTTTATTTCTTCCCTCTAGTACAAAGGCAGATGCCCAGCGTTGAGTTCTGCCACTCAACATCTAATGCTTTGAAAAATTGATGGAAAGTAGGGAACAAAGTGTCTTAACAATAGATTCCCTCTGCCCACCTGAGGGATATTGCGTGAAGCTGTATATAGTATCTTCCTTTTTGATATTTTTAATAAAGTTCAGACTTTCTGCTATCCACTTTCCACTGAATTTTCGAGAGAGTGATAAAACTCTAGACTGCGCTTTGTCTGGTCATCAGAGCGAGGAAATGTAAATATTAAATAATTCACACCGCCTAACGGGAATCGAACCCACTACAGTCGCGTTTACCATCTCACGCTGTTCAACTGCGTTACGATGGCCACAAAAAATATGAGAAGTATAACTTCTCATCATACTTAGAAGCATGCCCATTTTGCCCACAACGGTGAAAAAAAATATATCAATGTTCTAACTCAGTTTTTTCTTATATTTCAGGATCAACATTATTAATTATATTTTGGCCGAAACCGGAAAGCGTGAGGGAGGAAATGGAGCGGAAAGGTCTCACTTATTGATTTAAATAATAGGAAAACTAACCCTGTGTGTTAATGAGACTGATTTTGATTACATATGTAAATGTGAATATATGTTTCCTTATAAGGTGTAATTATCTAAATAAAGTATGTTCGATTTATTTTTTATTTTTTTTATATCAATAAAAATCATATTTCAGTATTATATTTAGAAATATACTTAGTGATAAAATAAGTTTAATCGTAAATGTGATGGGTATATGTTTGATTCACAATTGGCCGAAAGAAGTATTCCTTTCTCTGAAAACAAACTCAAAACACCTTATGTAATTTGGGAAAAGACCAAAAATCTTTTGCCCCATAGATACCTGGATTCTCATTAAAACACTCCCGTTGCACATCTACCGCTGAATTCTCGAGGCGTGGTGTGTTGAGCGGCGGAACTCAACGCCGCGCTTTGCCTCATTACCATAGTGAGAAAATAAATATATCCGAAAGCTCTCAAATGTAAGATAAATTATCTAAACACAGTTCATAAATGTTGTTAATAAATGTTAATAATCTCATTTAATACTAGCGCCATCTATTTTTTGTAACTGTAACTATTTTGAGCTGTGTTTGATAATTACAATATAGTTTCCTATCTTTAATATAGATGTCACTATTTCGATTGTAGTTTTTGAAGTACAGCTTAGTAATGTTTTACAAACGTTGGTTAAAAACGATGGTTACAAATTCAAATCTCATTCAAAGTACTAAATATCCCTTATATTATAGGTAAATGTATAAAATGTAAGCGTGAATGATGGATCTCATGTCACAGAGTGCACCTATCTCTACTCTGATATGCGCAGGATAAATCGTGAAGCTATAAAAATATATAGATTAGGCCTAGTTAAGTAGCATTTGGGGTTGAAAACGCTAACTGGTATGCACCATATAGCAATACGTACATGGAAAGGTACGTAGCAATACGTACAAAAAGTGGTGGTCACGCTGCATTATTAATATGTTCCTCAGCTTACTTTCCAAAACATCAGAAATAACTAAACAACGATGAGCGGTAAATTTCGATCACTATACGCCATAATTTTTTTCAACTAAATATGTAATGGTAAAAAAAATATTGAGCACACAGCGTTTAAGGGAGGGTCTTGACATTTTGGGCGTATCTAGAGATATTTTTTAGGGAGGGGTCTAAACTTAAGCTTTGAATAGATCTCGGCCCTCAATATTCCTACAACAAAAACTACAACTACAACTAAAAACTACTCATCAAAATTATCAGTAATATTTTGAACCTACCTAAATATTAAAAACCTTTAAGTCCAAGGCATAACTGTACCATAATTGCATTATATAGGTTTAATATGTTTAATATTTTTATAATATCTGTTATTTTTCTTCCTTTTGGTGTGAAAGGGTTAAGGTGACGAATGACATTCATTATTTAACGATTAACTTTTGTATCCCTCTAGTAGTAATCTAACTTGGCATATTTTGTCACCTTGTTATAGTTTTTTTTCTCGTAATTACAGTTTATGAGGCTACTTTGGCAAAGGGTTCTTTTTAAAATTAACTTAAATTTAAGTGCCTTGAGAGAAAACTGTGATTTTTAGCCATTTTTTCTTGACACTGTCATGATTTTCGTTTTCTATATATCATGGTGTATGTAGGTAGAGAATAAAAAAAATCACCGGAGTTATACGGGATTTAATTTTTTTTAATTATTCCACACTAAGGATCCAAAAATATGTAAAAAGACATTTTAAAAAATGGCAGGAATACTACCTCATGGATTATTTCCAAGAGGCCGGGGGTTCGGCTCCCGCAAAAATTTACGTTTTCTAAAATTATTTTACTTACTAAACGGCAGAACTTTACGTCACGTTTGTATAACCACACCAGAGTAAAAAAATAGTAAAAGTACGCCCTAATTTTTTAAATACTAATTTTTATGAAGTTTTCACTAGACAGCGTTAGAGAAGAACGTTTATATTATGTAGCTATCATACATGCATACCATATGATAAATGCGACGGCATGAAATATTTAATTTCCTCTAGTGGGAATCGAACCTACGCCTGTTGCGTCTACAATCGCACGCTTGTCCCTGCGCCACGACTGGTATCGTATAAAATGTTGTTTTATTCTAATATCGCTCCAAAAGCATGTTGATAAACGTTTTATGATAAAATAGCGGTGTGGTATCATTTAAAAAGCAAAATTATCCCAAAAAAAGTCCGATCTCGCCACAGCACAGGTAGATACTTTTTATGGATCTATTAAATTTGACGACCGCATCTCAAATTTACAATGTTTTTTTTTAGCTTCACGCTGGATCCCGCACATAGCAGAGTAGGCAGAGGGAACCTGGGAACCCTAGTATTAATACAGTCTGTTCTTTTTTTAACATTTTTAAAGTGTTATTCCACACTTAGGAAAGAAAAATACTTATTTAGATTTAAATTTTTATAAAGTCTGTTCTTATTGAGATACTTTCGTTCCCCACTTTTCGCTGAAATCTGGAGGCACTGCGAAGAAATGAAAATATTAAATGTTTCATTTCGTCGCGTAGAAATCGAACCTATAACCTATTGCGTTTACAATCACACGCTTGTGCCTCTGCACCACCACTGGCATCAACTTAAGATACTTTTAATGGATATGTTAAATTTGACGATCCCATCTAAAATTTTCATTTAGTCATATGCAGACATTTTTAGTTATACCTGTCTTTTGCACGGAGATTAATCAGTACTATACGAAAGGAGGAGAGATGGTAGCGATGTTGCTTACTTCCATCTCAGTTATTAGTCGTGCTCTGTATTAGGTGCGTGACTTTATCTAAGTTTGTATGATGATATTTTGTAGCTTCACGCTATATCCCGCATATAACAAATTAGGCGGAAAGAACTTGAGAACCTATAGTTAAGACACTTCGTTTCCATTAAGACACTTCCATTCCCAACTTTCGCGTGTGACGGAACTCAACGCCACGCTTTGCCTCGTTGCCAGCGCGAGGAAATTAATATATTAAATATTCAATTTCCCCGTTAAAAGTCAAAGAGTCACTATAGTTTCGTAAGGGCTAATTAAAATGATCCTACATGAGGGAGGGGTGTTTGCGGAATTACTGAATTTAACGAATAGCTTTTAAATTAGGCTTCGGTACCTTATTATGGAAATCGAAATATTATATTTTTTTTTGAACAATTTTCTTATGTTGTTTTTTGTGATTATAAGAAAAGAATGCATATATACATAGTATGTTAGTAAGTGGTACGTACAACGTATACATCTCTGGCACAGTGGCATAGCGTCTGACGAAACGCGATGGTTGCGGATTAAATTCCTATTCAGGGGAATAAATTATTTTTAATTCCATTCAATTAGACAAAGCTCTTTTTTTGAATGATCGGTGTCTGGGGAACACTTCAGTGTTGAAACATGAAATTCCTCTCCCTACCTTGCTATTTACAAAATACAGCGTGAAGTTAATGAAAATAACTTGAAATCATGTTACCTTTACTTACCCCGCAAAAAAATATTTATAGCTAATCGTTACCGAATCGTTAATATTTAATCTATTTAATTATTTTTTTTCTTTTCCGTTCCCCACTTTCCCCTGAATTCTGGAGGCATTGCATGCTGAGTGAAATATAAATTTAAATAAATATTTCATTTCTTCGAATCGAGATCGAACCAACAACCAGTCGCGCATACAGTCACACTTTGTGCCCCTGCGCCACGGTTGGCCTCAATCATACGATATGAACAATCATAATATATGAAAAATATTCGAAAATATCACCAATAAATGCAGTGACAATATATCGAATACGTTCGTAATAGATACGGCTACCACCCCACGTAATGTAATATCAGGTGAGAGGGGCAATATGGTTAACCTTTGTGTCAATCGTTTTATATATTATTGCTTTACATAACAAAAACTATAGAAAATCTAATATATAAGGAATTAAAAGATGGTAAATGATTGCAGCCATTACTGTCAGTAAGTTTAATATACTAATATAAAAAATAACTCCATATACTCTATAGAAAACTAAAAGTTTTTAACTTTCATACATAAACTTATTGCTTAAAGAAGTGAAAATTTATATATGTATATAATTTAAATTTAAATTACCCCCTTATGGAGATCGAACCCACAACCATAACGTACAGTGAGAAACCATAATAAAATCGTAACTGATCTGTGTCTATACATAGAAGATATATGGGAAAAAATTTTTGGGAGCATTTAACTACTTATATAATAAGAGACCAAAACAATGATTTTTAAAATTATATATATTTTTTTAAATCTTTGTTTTTGGGTTGTTGCTGTTTGTCTATACGTTGGTTCACACTATTCTCAGAAACGGCCTAACCGATTTAAATACAGTTTTTTTTTACATTTTGGCAAACTTCCCTTAACATTTAGTGTCTATTTCATTTCAATCGTTCCTAAATGAAAATATTATATCAAAATAAAGCTACAAAATATATGTTTTATTGAATTGGCTGTAACTAAAACGTGTGGTCTTAAAAATATGTTACTAAAGTCACGAAATTCATTCAAATGACAAAAATAACGAATTGTGTAGTATAAGCGGGCGAAGCCGCGAGCGGGTCGCTAGTATTCTATAAGCTTCTACTCATCAAATGCTCTAACCGAGCTCATCTAAACGGATAAATTACATTTTTTTTTACCTTATTTTGCCTTTTTTTATTTAAGTATCGCACGTGCGTCGTGTCACGTGGTCGGTGGTAACCGTCGTGCCATATGTCGCGGGTTCGAGACGGTGCGAGGTAAATTTCAATGTTTCTGTTGTAATTATGTTTTGAGTATTGTAAACTATTTTTTTGTTTGTTATTGCTGTTTCAATTTTTTATAATAAATATTAAAAGTTTTATATTAATATTATAATAAAAAATATATATGTATGTATATATTAAAATCTGATCTATTTAGGCTTCCAGGCAAGTGTTTGTAAACTTAATATATAGAATTTCTCGGAAAATAAGGAGTTGCATCAATATGATTTTTCTTATTTAAATATTGTACAATTTACAATCCCACTTAAGTACTACTCAGTCCATTGTAGAGTCTAGTTTCATCTAAATTAGTTCTGTGGTTTTTGAAATATGAATAATTTGGCATTTATATTATAGAGGCCAGTTGTAGCGCAGAGGCACATAGTGTGACTGTAAACGTGACTGGTTGTGGGTTCGATCCCCACTCGAAGCAAGAAAATATTTATTTATATTTATATTTCTGTTTCTTCGCTCTGGTGTTGAGACAAAGAGGTAGTTGAGTTCCGCCACTCAACACGCAATGCCTCCAGAATTCGGAAAGTGCGGAACGGAGTGTCTTAACACTAGCTTCCCACTGCCTACCCTGCTATGTGCGGGATACAGCGTAAAGCGTGGCATTTATATAGCACCTATACCTACATACCAGGCTAAATGAAAGATATTTGAAGACGTTGAATTTATTTATTTAAGAACCGACTTCAAATACAAAATATTTTAATATTTTGTTATCATAAAAAAACCGTGTAACACCATAAGGCACAACAAGTCCCCTTGAAATTCCATCGTTTCCATATAGTCCTATGCTAATGATGGTCAGGCACCGTGAATCATTCGTTAGCCATTACTGATACGATCGCCAAATGTTCGAAACGTTATATCTTATAATTAACCCCTATAAAATGGGGGTTGAAAAACGTTAGACTTCGGTCTTGTTGGAAATAATATGTTGCTTTGGTTAATGCCATCCAAAAAATCTCTTAAACTAGCGGAAAGTGACAATTTTTTGTGATTTTTAGTAGATTATTTCCTTACTGTATACTTGATATTATGTGAACAGTTGCCTTGGTTGAAACCGCTAATCTCAGGAACTAATGGGAACTAGCTTCGAATTGAAAATATAGTTTTATCCTGGATAGTATAGTTAATGAAAGTATAGCCTACATCTTATAGATTCGAGGCCTATACCATATAAAAATTCTTTATAATATCTGTGTTAATTCTATATATGTTGATCACGTTGATCATTTTGATGTACTTAGGTTAGACTGTGTCATACACAACTCTTAATTAATTTTAGAAACCACTATCAAGATCGATCTCAGACTTGAGAGTGAAAAAAAAAATCAAAATCAAAATCAGCTTCACGCTGTATCCCGCACACAGCAGGGTAGACAGAGGGAACCTAGTGTTAAGACACTCTGGTCCCCACTTTCTGCCGAATTCTGGAGGATTGCGTGTTGAGTGGCAGAACTCAACGCCGCGCTTTGCCTCAACGCAGCGACTTGAGATTGGTTTTGTTTAAATATGAGCCCTAAAAAGTAATATACACTATTCACATTATTCTCTAACTTTGCATAGTTATTTTGTGTTTCTTTTTTCAACGTGTAAAACTTTCTGTCTTTATCCGAGTGAATCCTATTCAACGGAGAATGGGAAAGAAAAACACGATCCTCTTCTCTTACTACTCTCTATATGTATAAAACTATTAACCTCTTATGTACATAAGGTGTCAAAAGTCAACATAAGGTCAATTGGCTATATCGTGGGAACCTTACCACCTGTTTACAGTCAGTTTGTCAGTTTGTCTACCATCTTTACGTATTACTCGCACTTTTCCCATACATCCCCATAAGTCACGGCCAACCACCGTGACGGTGCCCTTAGGGAATTATATGCTAATTATATTAGCTTGTAATGCTGTTTTAATTTAACTTATTTTCAAAAATTCTATTAATAAAAGTCAGCGTCACGCTTTTTCTGAATAACAGGGAAGACAGACAACGTAGTGTAAAGACACTCCGTTCCTTATACGCTGCCCAAGTTCTCAAGATAGTTAGGTGTTGCGTAGTGGAACTTTACTCAAAAAATAAAATAATTAATTCCCCTGATTGAGAATCAAACCCAAAACTTTCACACTCCGCCACTGTTCCATTGCACCAAGACAGCCCTAATCACATCAAAATTTGCGAATAACCAACAAACACTTCAGAAAATTACAGTTTTTAACTAAAAAATAACAGTTATTAAAGAAATAAAACCATTATGTGTAATAAAAGAACAAAAATAACGCAACAGCGTTAAGACTTAGAAGCCAATACGCCACGGGTTTAATTGGTTTGGCGTAAAATGTTGATAAGTTCACAGAGTTGTCATATACTAAGTAATGAACAGAAGTGACTCAAGTAGGAATATAGAGCCTATTCATACACAACAAGGTAGACAAAAGAACCTAATGTAACGACTCTCCGTTTTTCATTTTATTTTCGAGACAATGCGTGATAAGTGGCGAGTTTTAACGCCGCGCTTCGTCTTGTTACCAGCGCGAGGAAATGCAAATATTAAATAATAATTAATCGCCCGAGTTCTTTTGTATAAAGTACATAACTATAAATTTTAATCTAAATATGTTTAGGAATTTTTAGAATTGGAATAAACATCCATTCTCACACTACTTATTACTTTCTCATTTACAGTATGTACCCGATAAATGGACTCTATAACAAAAGATTTTTTTTAATAGTTCCTAAGATTAGGGCATTCAATTAAACAAACTCTTCATCTTTAATATTAACATAGATATAACACATAATACTACCTCCCATTTAAAAATTTCAACTTCACCAAAACCAAAAAGCTAATCTTTGATGAACCAGTAATCACCTACCCAGTACGAATCGATGATTTATTGCCAACGATGCAACCGGATGTTTGTTTAGTCCATTATTATACGTCGGTAGCGTCTACCGTCGACGCCTCAAGTGTTTGAGTCGATCTGCTTTATTGATCAAATAATCACTTATTTTAGAAGTTTCTGATGAACTTATTATCTTTTTTGAAGGTTGGTGAGGTGCTGTGGCGAAATTGGGAAGTTTGTATTTTAGTACAGTGTTGTGGGTACGATTATTACTCTTAAAAACTAACAATTAACTTTAATGTATAAGAATGCTTATTTTTAGCTTTACGCTATATCCCACATATATATTTTCATTGACTCGCTCTGGTGACAAAGCAAAGACGCGGCGTTGAATTCCGCCACTCAATACGCAGGGCCTCTAGAAATCTTCGGAAAATTGGTAACAGAAGTATTTCAATGGAAACGGAGAGCCTTAACTACTATGTGCAAGGTGTAATGTAAAAACAACTTATATTTAGATCTACCTATGTTTGAGGTATACCTAAATTTTTTCATAGCTTCATACTTTCTAAGTGCAATAGACTGATTCATGTATTTTATTTATACTTATATTCTTTGTTTTTAAAAGCGGTTATAGTACTCAACAAAACAATTATAACTTGATTTTTATCAGCTTCACGGTCCCGCATGTACCAGGATAGGCAGCTTCACCTAATGTTTAAACACTCCACTCCCCACATTCCGCCAAATACTGTAGTTATTGCACTTTACCTCGACACCAGAGCGAAGAAATGAAAATATTGAATATTTCATTTCATCGAATAAGAATTGAAACCACAACCTGTCGCGTTTACAAAGCACGCCGGTGCAGCCTAAACCACGACTGGCCTCATGGAATTTGATTTTAACAAGTACGAATATGCGCCTAAAAACTTATAAGTTACTAACTCGAAGTAGAGACACCGGATACCTCAAACGTATATTTGTTCGTTTGTACGCTCCTCATAATGCCACGCAATGGGTACCCTGGGTCAGCATGGTGAATCGATGTATCTGTCTAATATCTATCTAATGTGCTAGGAAGTCTATTCTCACTTTTTTTTTCTATTTCTCTCGATTTTGTAGAGCTAAATTTATTAACTTGTACTTATAACTCACCGATTACCATTTCTAATTCACTTAACTATGGACATATATTAAAAAAGTTTATCCGTCACGCGTCGCAGCGGCACAGTGTCTATTTGCACGCGGCGGCTGTGGGTCCGATTGTCACTCGAGGAAATAAAAAATTTTCATTTCCTCGCTCATGTAAGAAGACAAAACACTGCGTTAAATTCCGCCACTCAACACGTAACTCCTTATCTTATAGTAATCATAGGTAGGCACCAGAAGGTTTCTTAGGAAGGTATTCTTATAACGAATTAGATATGCTTCGTTGCATTTTTAAGTATAACAAAATTTTTTTTTGGTAAATTGATGTAAAATCCAAACAATTTACCAATTTTCGATAAACGGTAAACTTCTGTTGTTTCTAACAATGCTATAAAACGGCCGCCTAAATTATAGTAGTATAAGTTTTTTTTACTGTTATTTTGTTTGTTTGATTGGTGATTATAATTTGACTAGTTTAGCTAGAATGACTGATAGCATTTTTTTTAAAGGAATAAAATATATTTATTTTTTGGTGCTAGTAGTGGCGCGTGGGTTCGTTCGTGGTAACTGGTTGTGGGTTCTATCCCCACCCGAGGAAATTAAATATTTATTTAAATTTATATTTTCATTTTTTCGCTCTGGTGTGAAGGCAATGCCTCCAGAATTCGGCGGAAAGTGGGCGAGTGTCTGAACATTAGGATCTGAACTGTTGCACATTTATTAAAAAAACGTGATGGTCTTACATTCGAATTGCGTTTTAACTTTAGTTCCGTCGAGACCTGAGTCGGAGACCAAGTCCTTCTAACTTTAGAGGTCGTTTTTACTTTCCTTCTACCTCTCCATGTATAAAAAAAAATAGAAAAAAAACCATCTATAATTCATTATTTACACACCAAAATAAGGCGCCAAATCGTAAGCCGAAAATTTCTATAATCAACCGTCGATCCTCAACCAATATATAATCAGCGGTAATCGCCTTGTTTCGTATTTAGACGATATTAGAAATTATAACCTTTAAATTTTGTTTGTTTTTCAATATATATTTTATTTTCAAATTTAGTTCAGTTTAGTTGGATCGTAAAATAGCATCGACGGTAAATAATTATATTCTAATGTGTAAAGAAGGACAAAAAAGTACTGTTTTTTTTTTTACTTTTTGTATTGCATTATGAGAATTGCGATTGCATTGCTAAAATCTATATTCTATATTTAATATTATAAAGTCGATAAGTTTTTTTGCTTGATCGTTTCTGGATTATGAAATTTAGAATGTGAGATGTATCAAATACGTACATATTTCCATTTCACAATGGAGGCGAAGTCATCTTGTATGATCGAAAAGGATATAATATGGATAAATGAATAACGTATCACAAAGTTTTTTCGTGGCGTTAAGTTACGCCAATCAACACGAAATGCCTCGAAGATTCCTTGGGAAGTAAGTAACGAAAGTGTCTGAATGGAAACAGGGTGTTATGACACTAGGTCTCTGCTTACACTCCTATGTGTATGTATCACATCACAGCTATAAAAAAACAAAAAAGTTCTTTAACATATATCTTACTTTTCTAAATGCAAAAGATAAATTTGAAAAAAAAATTGATATTAGGTAGATATATAATTTATGACCTAATAAAAAATAATACAAAGGATTAATGTTAGTAAGTACAATAGCTATGTAAAAAATTAGTCAACATACAGTCAAAGATGAACACGGGTTCAAATTTGACCAAACGGCAAAACTCTGTCAGTGATTACCTATCGTTCACATCTCAGCTCAAGCCACAAATTACTAATACAAAAAAATAATACAATCCACCGCCAAAACCGACGAAGCATAGAAACTGTCATATTTAAAATTAATACAAGATTATGTGCAGAAAAAAAATCGTGCTCCTCACCGATGACAAAACAATATTTGTTTAATGAAATACTTCCTAATTATACGCACGCAAATTTGTTCATGGATACATCTTAAATCTAAAAATTATCATTTTTAAAAGAAATAAGACTCAAAATTCATATATCTATAATTTTCACACAATTCTATTGGTTTTTTTGTGAAAATTGAATTTTAAACCTTACTTCATAAAGTATAAATGTGAAATTAACGTAAAAAGATAACCTGGTTGAGCAAAATCGGTAAATCTTTTTTCGGCGTGACAAAAGACTTTTTTCTATGCCGGTGGCCGGCGCCTGCGCACTGACTGGCAAATTTTATTTCCTATTTGTCAAATAATTGTGATTTTTTTCTATTTGTTGCAAAGTTTTAGTAAAAAAAATGCAAATAAGCCACTAATTATCGTAAATACACGCTGCTTATGACAGGTGCCGACTTTTGAATAAAAAAAGCGTTTGTTTAATTTTTTTTGTTGTTTTTCTGTTACTATAAATACTACTACAAACTGTTGATTGAATAATATTTAAAACAAATTAAATAATGTTTGTTTGAACATATTGCTGTTGTTTGGCTAGTTCTTTATGTTTTATTATTAGAAAACGTATACAAATTTTAACCTATGGCATTTTTTTGTATAAATTTTATATATCATGATCCTGATTACTACCTTCCAATATTATATTTATTAGCGTATAATATGTCAGTGAGGCCGACAAGGTTGTGACTGTAAAGCGACGGTTGCGGGATCGATCCCCACTCGGAGGAATGTATTCGCTCGAACGAATAACGAATTCGCTCTGGTACCAAGGCAAAAGCCCGGCATTGAGATCCGCCACTCAACACGAAATTACTCTGAAACTGAAAAAAATTACTGAAACTGGATAAATCGCCGAATTTACTTTCCCCCAGAACGCAGTGTTTTAACACTAAGTCCTAGCTACTGCTATATACGGGTTACAGCGTGAAGTTTGATTGTTATACAAGTATAATATTTCAAAAATATAAATGATTTACGTAAAAAATATATAAAAGAATAACGAAACCAGGTATGTTTTTCCTTGATTTTAAAAACAAAAACATGATATAACTGACATAACTGAATAACCCATACAAATTGTACATAAATATATAAAAAGGTCTGTGAGACTATAAACCTCTTATTACACATATCGTGAGTCGCAGTGACGTATTGTTTTCTCCATACACCTTTCTCAGCTTAATAGTGTCCTTGAACATTGATACTATAATGGAAAATATTCTTTATGTTATTTCTATATTATTATGAACTACTGTGTACCGTTTACAACTGTATGAAGAAAAGGATGTAAGTTATCTTTTTTATTTTGAATGGCTATGTGAGTGATAAGTTTGCATCTTTATCACGAGGTGTAAGTTCGATGCCTGTTACCTTTCAATATCTAATTCGTTTATAAATAAATATAAAAAAAAAAGAAAATAATATAATCGATTTAAATATCATGTTAAAATTCAATGAGAAATGTTCTTTATTTGTATACGAGTTTCGAATTTGTACGCTAGTTTTTTTTATGAGTCACAAGTCACTCCATTTGCCACTTTTTTAGACTGTCAGGGGACCAAACATAATATTGTAAATATATATTACAGGCAATAGTTACTTTAAGTAACTGTTTAAGTAACTATATACAAAGTTTTTCTCCACATAGTAGGCAGCGACCACCGGGGAACCTAGGGTTAAAATACTTCGTTCCCGTTAAGACCCTTTCGTTTCCCACTGAATATTAATGTAGATACATTGAGATTATATCATACTTATTTACTCATTAAGAAAATAATACTTAAAATGTTGTAGTTAAATAGAAAAAAAAGGAGAACTTATTAACAATTAAGTTTAAAACGTGATTTGATAGAGAACCGAAGAAAACTGTATAGCTTTGACACTATAGAACTATCTATTACAAAAAAAAATAAGACGCCTAGAACAGCGTCTGACTGTCAACTTTATAGTTGTGGATTCGATATCTTCTCGGGGAAATAATTATATTTTTTCTTTCAAGTTTACTGCTCTACACATAACATGGCTTTGAGTTACGCCACGTAAAAATACAATATCTAGAAGATTCAGTGGAATATGGGGAACAGTATATTAACATTAGATTTCCTTTGCCAATTCTGCTATACGAAAAAAAAAGAAAACTGTTTTTTTTCTCCCTTTTTTAACATACAATAATTTTAAACTTACCCTCTTTTGCTCAAACACCTAAATAATCGTGCAAAAAACTTCAGTTTTACATTATATGGTATCTTTTGTATTACCTTGCGTGATCTTTGTGGGGTAGAGGCTTTTCATCGAACAATCATTTAATACACCCGTGGCAAGGGCGAAATACCGCTCACTTTGGAGGTCAAAATATATGAAAAGAGGTATTAATGGTAACCCAGTTTTGATTTTCTTATCTTATTATGAAATATGAAAAAAATATGTAATTTTACCATACATATTAAGATGCATATAGAGAACGGAATCAACAACTATTATATGTAAAGAGGTAAGCTTATAAGGTAAGGTATTATTTTCTTTAATTTTTCGAGCTTGTAACGTCTAGTTATCTCCTCCAAAAAGTAAAGCTCAGCGCTTCTCAACAGAACTCTTTTCCTTGCGGTGATAGCTGTATGTTTTTTTCTGATTGCAAATTACTTTGAAATATGAATTTGAATAAAAAACTTTTAATAAAAATTAAAGTGTAATACTACTAGTATCAGAACTAAAAAGGTGCCTTTGCCGCAATAATGAGACGGCGAAACTTCAGTATTGTTTAACGTTTGGCCGTACATAATGCTGTGCTGGTATTGAAATTGTTAAACGGCAGCTAATCGTACATATTACAGAAGGAGAATGAAAGAAAGATGAATGCTGTGGAGATGCGAACTTTTCTTAAGATATGCAACGTAAGTTTGTCTGACCGAATCCGCAATGAAGAGAAGCACAGAACGGCAGGTGCTGGCGAGGCTGTCACAGTGAGAAGGTAAAAGAATGTGGAGGTGATTTGGATAAGTCGAAAGAATGAGTGACGAAAAAATGGCAAAAAAGATTTATGATGATAGAATAGTGGCAAGAGAGGTAAGGCGACCTAGTGTGAAAACACAGAATCGATGATACTGGAGGAAAGCCATGTAAAAAGCACGGGGATCCACTGGAGTGCATGATAATGTGTGAGGCCAAAGAAGTATGTAGATTACCGTGGCTACCTTACTAGGAATAAAGGCTGAAGCGAAAAAAGAATTTAAATGATGACTCGTTGACACAAAATCAATAAATTTACGTTTACAACGATATCTTGAGGGCATTGAAGCGTTGATCTGAGGTCATTTATATCCCCTGTTATTAGTTTTTAGTGTGTTTCATACACACATTTTAGGTAAGTCTCTGTGTAACTAAAAAATAAAAAAACTTAATTTAAAACTCCTACAAACGTATCAAAAAAATATATTTAAAGTTTTTTTTACAAAATTTAAATTTTAACTGTCGTTCAGTGTGTGATAGCTTCAGGCAAAAATCAACACTTTCAAATGTTGAATCAATTTTATATCATTATAATAATTGATTAAAATAATACAGAGGCTGATAATCTAATTTCATAAGTGGCTTCTTATTGTTATACAAAATGATTCAAAATAATTATTTAATTGGACGCAAATAAGAAAATGTATCTTCCAGAGTCACACAGAAAATTAACTAATATATTTTTTATATCAACTTTTACTTAATATTCGTATATTGACTGTATCTATAATAAATAAAAATGGTCTGATTGATTGAAGGCGTTAATCTCAGAAACTTATAGTAGATAAGACCAGATAACATGCCTATCTTTTTTTTCTTTTACTATTTTCAACTGAATTAATAGATTTCTATTTAAAAGAATATACAACTAAAAAATCTTTTCATGTCAGTGTATTAAATAGCAAAACATTTTTTTTCTCAATAGAATAATAGAATGTAAGTAAAGCCATGATAAAATGACATAATAACTAAATGAATCCACACGCCCTTCCGTGTTCTCTGGTATTTGAACCCGTTTCCCCACAGGTAATCGCGGCACAATCACTCAATGACATTCCTACTAAATTGCTGGAAGTAGTTTCAACTAACTGACCGTAACGTCTTTCTTAAGCTTGTACTACACTTTATATAAGTGATTTAGCAACAATACGAAAATGTATGTCTTTACCAATATTATAAGGCTGAAGAGTCGATTTGGTTGAACGCGCTAATTTACCTATAGGAACTACCGGTTTGAATAAAAAAAAAATGATAATCTATTCATTGAGATGGACTTTTATTCATAATTGAGTTCACTATTAATAGAACCTATTATAGGTTCTATTAATAGTCCAATTAATAGAACCTATAATAGGTTCTATTAATAATTTAATACCTATGCTTTATTCAGCAAAAACCAATAATGAATCGAAACCACGCCATCTATTGTTATATTATAATAGATAAATCCTAAGTTGAACCAGATTTCACCAAAAATATATTTTTTTAAAAGTTATAATATAGTAGTGGAATAAATAGCTTTTCTAACTTGATTCTAGCGTCACTAGCGTGCGCGTGCGCATCGTAACAATGTAATTTAGCGTTTACATGTAGTTTCTTTGATGTTTTCTTTCCGTATACATTTTATATTGTTCTGCTATTTCTAGCCCGCGTAAACGCGTATCCCTGATTTCAAGAGTTTATGTGGTGAGGTAGTGTTTGGGATGAATGCAGAGTACAGAGTGTCTTGAAACTAGGTTCCCTCTGCCTCACCTGCTATGCGGGAAAAATTTAAATGCTACTTTTTTGTGCGTTGAGGTTGTTGTTGAAACATATATAGAAACGAAAATGTAGGCATATATAGAAACGAAATCGTGGCGCGGAGGCACAAGTGTGGGAATGTAAACGCTACAGGTTATGGGGTCGATTTCTATTCAAAGAAGGCAAAGTGCGGCGTTATATTCCGCCACTCAATGTCAGAATTCAATGGAAAATGGGAGTGTCCTGAGAGGTATGAAACGGAGTGTCTTAACACTAGATCTCTCTGCCTACACTGCCGTGTGTGGAATACGGTGTTAAGGTAAAAAAAAGGTAAAACATAAGAATTAAAAACAATATAAACTTATATAGGTACATTTATTCCAAAAACAGGAATTAACGAAAAACTTAATTCAGCAAAATCTGTAAGTTAAAAAAGTTAATAATTATTCAACATAAAGGATTAAACAAGCTAAAACAAAAGGAAATTATTTTTATATACATATTTAATGACATTTTATATATATTTAATGACATTTAAATTCCTTCTGAGGATATAAGAACACTACGCGAGTAGTTGAAATACTTTAATATTTTTTATTCAACGGTTTGTGTTATATTTTGTTATATTCAATATCTATAATATAAAAGAGTGGAGTGTCTTAAAACTAGGTCCCCTGTGCCTGAAAAAAATCCTCGAAAAAAAATCTACAATATAGCGTTTACCATAAAAGGAAATTGCAATTTTATAAGTATACAGGTATTTTCGACCGGAACAGTGCAGTGTTACAATGACTATTATTAAGAACAAACCTCACACGATGAGAGTCAAAAGGCGTTAAATATCCCAGCTTCTACACACCGCCCTGTAATTTATCTAATATGTATGGATAGATAGATACATCTATTAAATAATATTTTGACAAACATTAGCTAATATTGATGTTTTATGAGATCCGTAAACTATTTTCAATGATATTAATCAGCTTCACGCTGTATCCCGCACACAGAATGGTAGGTGAGGAAACCTAGAGTTAAGACCCTCCGTTCCCCACTTTCAATTCACAAAAAAACTGAGATTAAATTGTGATATAATAAAGATTGGTGTCATAATTATAACCGAAAGGAAGAGAAAGATGGAGAATGGAGTTTGCTTAGATATAATCTCTACAGTTGCACTCGGAGACCTCGATTAATGTTTGAATTACACTAAATTATTTTTGTAAATGGCTAGTGTAAGTTTCACTGAAACAAATAAATATAAAACGTCCGTCGTAGCGCAGCAAGACAGCGTCTCACTGCAAACGCGGAGGTTATGTTATATAATTATAAATATAATAGTTTGATTCCCATTCAAGGGATATCATGGAAAAAAGATCTTTTTTAATTTCCTAGCTCTGGTAAAAAATATATGGAATATGGAATAGGCAGCAAGTCTTAGAGCGTAATATTAGTAATGCAAAAAAATTAAAAATCAGCCAAGTGCAGCAATTATAGGAGCCCCCTTAAATATTTATATTGCTTTTTAGTATTTGTTGTTATAGCGACAAATATATCATCAATGAAAATTTCAACAGTCTTATTGTCACGGTTCATGAGATACAACCTGGTAACGGACAGACGGATTGACGGACGGACAACGGAGTTTTGTAATAGAAAGTAGTAGGGTCCTTTTTTACCCTGTGGGGACCGAATATGACAATATAAATATTAAGTTGTTATGGTAAGTCATCTCAGTCAATTCTATTAAAATTTAAGCTCTTAATATACGATGAGAGCTTTTAATTTTGTCAACATGTTCATTTTTGAAACAGAATGCTTACTTTTGGTTTTCTTTTAACTTCACACTGTATTCAGTAAAGAAAGGAATTAGGAACTTCGAAAAAAGCTAAATCAATATTTTTATTTTAGTATAACTCAGTAACTATGTACAAACTAGGCAGAGACCTAGTGTCTAGACACTCCGTTATTCGTTCTCTTTCTCCATAATTGTCTACAATAAACATTTTTTTTCCCACACAAATC
>DWLH01000463.1:0-20308 GCA_018249795.1 Heliconius telesiphe telesiphe
GAACTCACAGTCATCGCGTTTACAGTTATACACAAATCCCCTGAGCCACGGCGGCTACAATATTGTACTACACTAATATTTAGTATACTAATTTTATCAAAATAAAAGAAAAATCACAAAAAAAAAACAATAACTTTATTTTATTTAATAGAAAAGTCTTACTTAAGTTATTCTGAACAACGCTCAATAATAATTGAATTTAGAAGCAATATTTCAGCCGCGGATCAACAACCAAGGTCTCATGAAGGTTGGAAAGTGAAAATATTTACTTCGATTTTATTTTTGCAGATCCAATTCTTGAGTATTAGGTAAGTGAGTGAACGAGTAGTGATATGACTCTTCATTATGTCAAATATTTGTAAATATTGTTAATTGTAATAAAGTAAAAAAATATTAGTTTCTTTTGTTAATAATTACAATACAGAGTTTTATAAAATATCTTGTAACAGATAGGAGATATAGGAATATTTGATTTCCGTTCAGGGGATAATAATTTAATATTTTAGACTTAGATCTATTAAACTTCACGCTTTATCTTTAGCGGGGTAGTCAGAGAGAACGGAGCGCCAATCGGTTTCTACATATGTACCTCTTTCACCTCGTCCACTGTCATCAACCTCTTCATTCTCGTCAGTACCTGCCATTCTGTGTATCTCTTCATTGCGAATTCGATCAGCTAAGCTGACTCCGCATATCCTACGAAGAGATCGCATCTCCACGGCATTCATCTTTCTTTCATTTTTCTTCTGTAATACTCACGTTTCGCTGCCGTATAACAATGTCGGTACCAACACTGCATTGTGTACGGCCAAACGCGCAGCTGTGCTTACGTTTCACCGTCTCATCAATGCAGCTAAGTCTCCATTGGTCCTGTTTCCGGCAGCAATTCTTTCCATATCCATCTCGTATCTGCCATCTCTTCTGAACATACTTCCCAAATAAACCACTTCATTCACTTGTTCTAATACTACTACTTAAGTAATTTGAGTAGATCTATGAAAACAAAAAAAGCGTGGCGTTAGATTCTATGTGTGTGGAGTTGGGTGTTTTAATATAAAGTTCAACATCATTACTCGATATTTAATAAAGAAAAAACACGACAGTAAGCGCGACGACTAGATTCGAATCCCACTCGGGGGAATAAAATATTTAATATTTTAACAAGGCAAAGTAGAGTTCTGCCACTCAACACGCAACGCCTCCAAAATTCTGCGGAAAGTGGAGAATGGATCTGTTTTAATGTGTACCTTAACACTTAGCCCTCTCTACCTAAACTGCTATTTGCAGGATACAGCTCGAATAAAAAAAAAATGTTAAATGCGAGTCGGACTCGCTTACCGAGGCATCCCTGCTAGTTTCGAGATTGCAGGTCAACGGGAACTACAACTAATATACATAATTGACATATTTAAATTTTCGGGCATATACACTCATTTTGTATGAAATGAACTACAAATATAAATGTGTAAATATATATTTTTTTATGAAATACCTATAAATTTTTACTTCTCAGATTTTTACTTCGAAGTCGAAGTTATTACTTCGTGCCAAATTTTATAACTGCATGTCCACGGGAAGTACCCAGGTTTAGGTTTAGGTACCCCATAGTTTTTAATTTTCTATAAAATACATATAAAATACAGCAAAACCGATGCATAAATGCTTGTATGTTCTGATTGCTTTGACTTAGAAGCTAGATTTTTTTCTGTGCTTCAAGGGATTATAAACCTCATTGTTAGCTTGATACCTCCACGCGATCTCAAGATAAATGATCTTGAGACATCAAAGTAATCTTATAAGGGTTGCTTTTTCCCTTTTGAGGTACGGAACCCCAAAAAAACCAACCAGCTTCACGCTTTTACTTGTCTCATAAAAGTGGGTAAATATAAGATTTAATAAATAAGGTAAATAGCATGCGTGGGCCGCATTTTACCCGCGAAATAATCCTTCTATAGGTATAACTGTTAAAACTAGAATCAAATATTTTATTTGTTTTAAGCCGATGAATAGATCGTTGACATTTACGTAGAAATATTTATTCAGTTGACTAATTTTTTTTAAGTAACAATAAAAAAGCAGGTTTAAGTTGATCTCGACAAAATTGAATCGAAGTAATTAAATTTATTGTAGGATTTCCATAAATCATACAAATTTTACTATTTAAATTTTTATTTATAAACTTTCTAAAATCTGGTCTTTAACTGCATAGGTTTTGAACTCTAAATTAACTATATTGCGAATTTTTTTTTCTGTCGTCGTAGCATAAGATTTATTTATTACTAGTACCGCCCGCAACCTTGTCATCTTCCTTCTATTTAGGTACCAGCTGTTAGGATTGTAACTTGCAGCAAGTATGCAAAGGGGAGAGGGTAATGTTAAGACATTTTGCCCTACTCTTTACACTCAAATTCGATTTCATTCAAGTCCATCAAGTAGTTCCAAAGATGTGCGTGTACAAACAGACAGGTACAAGTTTAAAAAACAAAAATAAAAATAAATAAATAAATCCGCTCCACGCTGTATCCCGCACACAGCAGGATAGGCAGAGGGAACCTAGTGTTATAAGACTCCGTTCCCCATTTTCTGCCGAATTCTGGAGGCATTGCATGTTGAGTGACAGAATTCAACGCCGCGCTTTTGCGTCAACACCAAAGCGAAGAAATGGAAATATAAATTTAAGTAAATATTTCATCTCCTCGAGTGGGGATCGAACCCACAACCAGTCGGTTTTGGGCTAACACACATAAATTCATCCCTCTAAATTGTTGTTGCAAATATGTTCAATGTACATGTATAAATACTTAGTTCTAAAACAAAATAGACTGTTTATGTTATCCTAAAATTTTATTAATAAGAGTATTTGGAATTCTCAAGAAAAAAATTACAAATCCCTGTATCAAATATAAAAGTAAGGGCGCGGCGGATAGAAAGTAACAAAAATGCTTTGTAGGTTTGTCCTGTGGTTAGCCGCCACGCGCTGCTAGCTTGTATAAAATAATTTTGTTTATACAAATGCACATTTATTCTTTATGAAATTCATTGCACATTTCTTTAATTCGTCTTTGTCTAAAACGATTCCATTTGATGATCCTTTATTGCAGTCGACGCAGCCAAGACATTTTCAGTATAATTCACAATGCGCATACGTTAGTAAATAAAAGTATATAGCACTATAAGCACAATTACAACTTAATTTTAACCTACGACAGGCGTTCAATATACGCGGGGAGGTCCAAAAGTTCGTGGAATGGAGGGGATGGAGTGGGGATAAGGGCGGGCGGAAGAAAACTGAACCTATGGAGAAAATTGAACACCGTGCCGTGATAAAATTCCTTACCAAGCAAGGAAAGAATGGCTAGACCATTTTCACACGGATTGTGGAGATGAAACATGGGTCCATCACTTTGAGCCTGAGTCAAAACAGGAATCCATGCAATGGCATAAAAAGGGCACACCACCCCCAAAGAAATTTAAGGTGTCACAATCGGCTTAAAAGTTTATGGCTACTGTTTTTTTGGATTGTGAGGGGATAATACTGATTGATTACAAAGAAAAGGGAAGAAACATGACCGGAGAACACTACGCATCGATACTAAACAAATTAAAGGAGGCCATTAAAGAAAAACGTCGAGGAAAGTTGGCTAAGGGTGTGTTGCTCTTGCAAGACGACGCACCAGTTCACAAGAGCAGAGTTGCAATGGCTGCTCTGCACACGCACGGCTTCGAATCACTACTCAACCCACCTTACAGTCCAGACCTGGGCCCTAGTGATTTTCATTTGTTCCCAATTTAAAAAAAGACTTAAGTTAAGGGGAAGGAAATTTTCCGACGCCAATGAGATGAAGGAGGCAATTTTGGCCCATTTTGAGACGAAAGAAAAAAAATATTATTTAGATGGTTTAGAAAACTTAATTCATAGATCCAATAAATGTATTCAGCTTAAGGGTGATTATATTGAAAAGGAAAAGTAGATTTATTGTTTCATTTCATTTAGAACCCTTTCATTCCACGAACTTTTGGACCTCCCCTCGATATCGACATTAAAAACCACACAAACCCAAAAATATTTTTATTTTTCAAAATAGTCCGCCATAATCTCAATACATTTGTTACATCGTGATATTAACACAATGAAAAATACTTTCCTCTTTGCCTGAAAAATGCACATTTATTGCCGCCTTCAGCACTTCATCATCGACAAATTGTTTCTCACGGAAATCTTTTTTAGAATTTGGGAACAAATAATGATTTCTAGGTTGGTTGATCTCTTCAAAGCCTCAATCGTGAAAAGCAGCCTTGGAAACATGGGTAGTGGGAATCGGGGCGTTTCGTGAAGAAGTAACACACCGGCGGCCAATTTATTTTTATCGGATTTATCTTTTATCTTTAACGGATGTTGCATTTATGATCTTACCTTCATTTTTATATTCAATCAGGATATTCAATCCTTGGTCAATAAGGCCAGTCGTGGCGCAGCGGCACAAAGTGTGACTGTAAAACCGACTGGTTGTGGGTTCGATCCCCACTCTAGACTCTAGAGATGAAATATTCACTTAAATTTATATTTCCATTATTTCGCTCTGGTGTCGAGGCAAAGCGCGACGTTGAATTCGGCAGAAAGTAGGGAACGGAGTGTCTTATGACACTAGGTTCCTTCTGCCTACCCTGCTGTGTGCGGGATACAGCGTGAAGCAGATTTTTTTTATATTCAATCCTTTGGAGTCCCAAAACAACTTGGCCACTACTTTTTCAGCAGGCGAAGTCACTTTAATTTCTTTGGAGGGTCTGTCCCTTCTTCCACCTTTCTTGTGTCATTACATGGACTCATGTTTACGTTCGGGGTCGTAATGATAAACCCACATTTCATTACATTACATACAATACAACACTCGACTAGCACTTGTTTCTGTGGCGCTGTGTGGCATTCGCGGGGCCCACTTTGCACTGACTTTTAAAAGATTAAGGCAGAATAGTTTGTATCTATAGAGGGTTAGTCATCTCCGCTATCATTTTAACCTCCATTCGCATTTTCAGTTACAATTTTCTCAACTTTTTTGACATTTTCATCCGCAGAGGTTTTTTCAATTTCAATTCTATGTTCTCTCTCACTCTTGAATTTACGTGATCACTTTTGAACATTAGATAATGATAGTGGCGATTCTTGGTAAGCAGCCACAATCTCTTCATCAACTATTTTTTTACTTTTTCTTGGTTTACTAAGGAATTTAATCACAGCGTCACGTCAAGTCAGTCATTTCACTTGTCGCTAAAGAATAACTAGCAAACTAATCATTAGAAATGGGTAAAATTTCATATTTATACCCTCACATAGTGTGATTGACGAAATAATTAGCCTAATTACGAATATATTTAGTATATCATATCGATACCGAGAATATATTGAACGCCCCTCGAACAATTCTTACAATTTAATAAACAAATCGTGTACTTGAAAAATATATTTATAACTATAAAATTATAGATATCAATATATTTTACAAAATACATCAAGATGAATCAAAATCTACCACGATGGTGTTACCTTATTTCACTCTTAAATTGTAAGTAAAATCTATAAGTCGAAGATTTTGTAGGGTTAACTGAGGAACTTCTGGTTCGAATTGAATAATTATTTTTTATGGATAGCCCATTTAACAAGGCAATGGGCTATATTGCATCACGGTAATCGTTTCGTTGTACCCCATTGTGCCTGCAGCCACACTAACTTGGGGCACTTAAAATATGTCATAAATACTTTTCACATAAATTGTATCCATTCGATCAAGGGGGCAAGCCGCAAGTAAATGATAGTGTAATTTATATGATATTTAAATAATTTTTGGCATAATCCAAGAGCAAGCCAAATAAAACAAACTTAGTCGATTTCATGATTTATTAACAAAAATTATCAATTCTATTATAATCTTCATTACACTAATTACAATTATACGTACAAAAATTATTTCAATTTAAAAAAAGTAATTTAAATTTCATTCATGGACGACAAATTAATATTTAACAGAAACGTTAAAACACACATTATATCTAAAAAAAACTTGAATTCTAAATTAATTCTATTAAAAATATCTGTAAATTTATTAATCATAAAGCACTTATTGAATATAGCTGATGTCTTCTTTATTTGTAAAATATTTGAGCCAGTATTTGAAATAAATGAAAAAATAATAAATACGCTAAAGTATTGATGGAGTTTGAATTTGCACTAGGCTTTATATTAAATGACATATGAATAAATTGAAAGTAACATATGAAAACAAGTCTTTATTGTAAAAATACAGAATATGGCATCAATCGGTGGTTCGTGTCTATTGTCATGATTTTTAAGCCAAAAAATATTAAGTATACAAAAAAACTGCATTCTATGATTTTTTCTTTGAAATTATTTTAATTTTCTCAATTACTATACTCATTTTGAATGAAAACAAAAACAAATAAGAAAATTTCAGTTGCACTATTTCAAAATTAAATTCATCCCCTTCTTACTAGGGAGTTCTTAGTTATATTTAAATAAAAAAACGCAATAGATTTCTATTTTTATTATATTAATAAAGTGAACTATAAATCTAGCACGTTTTAGAACTGAATCACAAACTAACTAATATTTACTCTAAAACATTGCAAATTACTTATCGTCTCCTGGACTATATTACAAGATACAAGTGATTCAATTTTAAAAACCTTAAAAATATTTTAAAAAAACAAAGGCATGCTATATATTGAGATTATTAGCCCTAAGCTATGATTACTTTACAAAAATATATTTTGTAAATATCTTAACCAGATTCTAAAAAAGAGTGTAATAATACTATATTTTTTCTAATTTAAGTATCAATAAATAGCACGCCCCATATATATTACAAGTCACTTGATAAAACTTAGCTGGTCGAATGTTAAAATCTTGTACCACGGTGGGTACTACAATAAAATCTCTTAAATCACGATATACATTCTTGCAAATGGCAGAAATATGTATCAAAATGCCATTAACTACTTTGATAGTAAACAGCATGTTACCAAATACTTATAATTCCAGAATATCTAGATTTTTTACTATATTAATTCTGCAATCCGCTAGTATGTTTATCATGACTCTTCTTCTCCTCTTTGTCGTTCATAAAACTTATTTTCTAAACCAAGTAATCATTGAGACTTTTGCGTTGAGTAAGAAAAAAATGAAGATGAAGATTTTTATATATTGGATAATTTTTTACCCATTTACTGTAGAAACACAAGGCCAAAAATAACAATTGCCTTTTTCATAAAAAAAATCGCTCTCTAATACAGTTAATAAAATATACATTATTTCATATAAACGTTTCTAATTTGTAAAAAGAAGTTAAAGCAATAGGCTTCAAGGCTTAGACTTGAAATTAAGATTTTGATACCAACATTGGGTCCAATATAAAACACGTTATTTTTTTATACAATTGTCAGACACGTTGTCCTTTACAAAATGATTTAATGAAAATTAAAGTTTGTAAACAATAATATCTCTTCAAAAGCGTTATTCTATTCTTTGTAAAATATTTGTGTATTATCATTTGTAGTGAAATGTATTTTTTTCTTTTTACTTCACGCTTTATCCCGCTTATAGCAGTGTATGCAGAAGGATCTTAGTGTCAAAACACTCTGATCTATACTTGTCGCCTAATTCAAACATAGGCCGACTTTTTACCAAATGAAAATAGTTCATTTCTTGAGTGCTATTCTTGATGCACTATACACTTATTACTTTGCCTATAAACACAAAGTGATCACACTCTGCGTTATAAGCACTTTCCTCTATTTAGTTTAAAGTGACAACCGCTTTTAACTAAACGCCGACCTTTGCCTGCCAGTGCGGGTTAATAAAAATACATAATTCTCTCGAATGGGAATCAAACTCACATTGCCGTCTTCACAATTGGCCATCGTCTCATATGTATTAAATAATAAATGTAACATTTCACTATTATAACGCATTTTCAAAATATTATTAGTACAATTAAATTTGTACTACAAAATAATACAGTTTTCATTAATACCAATTTATTTGCATAGAATGTTATTTATAGTCTTTTTATAAATAATGCCGAACATTTCATAGATAAAAAAGCGTGGTTATGTCAATGTTTATTTTTTTGGCTTCACTCTATACCCTGCACATAGTAGAGTAAGCAACATGGTAACTTAGTGTTAAGACACTCCGATTTCCATTACGACGATCTATTTTTGTAATAAATAAAAAAAACCCATAGTAAATAATATATAACTCTTCACACTAATTCATAAATATACATTTAAGCATTGAATATAATGTTTAAGTTATAATGTACACTAATATTAAACAAAAAAATATGATCAACCAATATCGATTTTAAATAATCGAAATCGAATCACGTCCTTTGTTTTGTATATACTGCAAAAAAAAATACTCATATTTACATATGATTTATATTCTACAATTTAACATAACCAAAAAAATATTTTTTAAATCAACGGACCACTAATTTCTCCATAAATAATCAACATTATCATTTCACTTATTTTCACTATATGCCCATCTCTTTCATATAAAAAAAATAGAAAGAGTCGGCTTTATACAAATATATTTAAGAAAAAAAAAACAGCCAATAACATTGTATGCAAATAAATTTGTTACTTTTTGGTCTTTTTCTTATTACATAATGACAGAAAAAGTCAGCACTATAAATTACATATAATGTTAGATAGAGACAAAGAAAAACAAAATACTGTATACTGACAATATTTTCGTAACGTTATACTCGTTATCTGTCCTTTTCTTTTGTTACTTATGACATCAGAAACAGACAGCACTATACATTACAAATGTATATAGAAAGAATCATGTGATTGATACTTTTTTTAAAAAAGGAATAAACATTTGAACGCAGCAGATTTGAACCCCGGTCTCTTGGAAACAGATCAAGTGTCTCACCTCACTACGTTCATGTTTTAATAAATTCTATGATTTATTACTCAAACCTTTACAATGCATTAGATAGAGACAGAAGACAATATTGTATACTGACAATAATTTAGTTAACGTTGCACTCTTTGTCTATGCTTTTATTTGTGATAACTATAAGAAATAGCAATATACATAACAATGCATATCAACACTTTCAACTTTAAAAGGAAATTGACAAAAGACAACATTGTATCACTTTACTTATATATAACCAAAAAAATATCACTTAGGCCATCCTTTTCTGACCATAAAATAATAGAAAGAGACGGGACTACATATTACAAATATAGATAAAATCAGAAGTATCAGAAGACTACGTGGCTTTTGTATAATATCAATCCCTGTCTCGCTATGACAAAAGAAAGAGACGGCACTATTCATTACATACAAAGTTAGAAAGAGTAAAAAACGACATCGTACGCGTAATACATTTGTAACTTTACACTCGTTGCCCGTTCTTTTTTCTTATGTATGACAGAAAGAGACAGCTGTGATTTGTATTTCATGCTGTCCCTTTCTTTACAAGGCAATAAAAACGTCTACGTCTAAATCTTTGTCTATTCTTTTCATATGTATGCCAACAGAAAAAGACAACACAAAATTACATACATACTTACATAACGATACACCTTTTGGAATCGCGTTCAGGCCCCAATGTTAAAGAGGTGGGTGTTGGGGGTGTGTGAGGAGTTGGGGGTTTGATGGTTTCCGGATCTAGGGGCTCGGTGCTCGCGATCGGCACTGATAAGGGCAGGTCTGTGTTGATGCCCACGATCTAGAAAAAATATATATTTAGATAATTATTAAATTATTTCATTGGTAGTGAAGGGCCACACTATATGTTACAGAGTTTAGATATGATAGACAATCATGCGAAACGGTCGTAATTAAATTTAAACGCCCTAATATTTAAGAATGTTCAATATTAATTACTCAAAAAACATCAACCCTGTGTTTAACACACATTTAATTAATGTTAACAGGGATATTCGATATTCGGAAACTATAATTAACATTTCTTAGACTGACATTAAAACAATCTAAGTGATTAAAGGAATCACACAGAAGATAGCAACATTCCAGAATATTCCTTAACATTCTATAACTTCACGAGAAATTTTGATTACTAAAACATCTGAACACAACAGGAGTGGAAGACACAATCTTTGCGTTTCATCTAGCAACAAGCGACATGATGCTGAAAAATCTCTTATCCTAAACGTACGCGAAGTGGACAGGTAAATAAAGTCCAGGTCTCTAATTTTGTTTATTTTTTAATATGTTATATACCTACCTACCTATATGAGTCCACAACATAATTGCACAATATTTTGATAGTACAGTGTTTAGTTTAGGGGTTATGGGAGCTCTTTTTTCTACCTTTTTTTACTACCTCTGAGTCTGGCTTTGCAAGAAATATTCTAGAGCCTCATATCGTTGAACAATCATCCCTCAGTACTAGGACAACAGACCACACGACAGTAATACAACTAACCTCTGCATTCCTCCTAGCAACAAGAGGTACGGTGGCGCGGAACGGCCTTGCGAGGCGGTCCAGGAGGCGGGCACGCTTACCTCCTCGCCTCTCCTCCGCCTCTACGGCTACCTCTACCACCTCTTCTACCTCTAAGTCTGTATCTGAATCGGGTTTGCGTTTGCGTCCCACTACTGTGCCTGTCGGTCTGCTGGGTTGTTCTGATACTGGAATATAACCAAATTTTATATATTATTATAATTTTAATTCGTTTAAAATTTTAAGTTTTTATAGTTCGAACTAAATGCACTAATAATAATATGAAAAACAAAAGATTGTTTTTATTTATTTAATATAACAAAAAAAAACTATTATTATCAATCTTAAAGAATGCTACACATACATGTACACGTACACATGTACTTAAAGAGCCAATACAACACTCAAAAGTTGCTACAATCAAGTAAAAAAATATAACTCCTCACCACTAGCAGCAGATCGTGTGCTTCTGTTAATACTAATATTCCTCAAGTTCATCTCTTTAAGCGGCTTATATGATCTTCGGCCTCGGATGCTGCGTAGACCACTCAAATATGGACTTTCGGGTGTTTCCTCTGTTATGAAGGAGGACGATTCGGTTATGTCCATTTCCATTGTTGTGTTGTTGCCTGTAAAATAAATAATAGGTTTTTTTTTACATTTTTAAAGTGTTATTCCACACTTAGGTAAGAAAAATATTTATTTAGAAAACGTATCAAAATTTGAACTTAGCGGGATTCTAAATAAGTATAATAAAAAAAAATATATCTAAAATATGTTGTATTTTTTTTATGAATAAGCAGAGTATCTGTTTTTTTCTTTTTTTTTAGGTTTACGCTTTACTCGTATTGATCAGAGGAGACAGAGGGTAACCTGGTGTTAAGACACTCTGTACTACACACTCTTGTTACCACAGCGAGGGAAATGAAAATAATTGATTATTCCGAGTGGGACCCCTGCCCACAATCGTAGCGTTTACATTCACACGCTGTGTCACTACGCCACGACGGCCGTAAACGTATATATAATATATTATCGATATCATCGGTAAAATCGGCGTAGTCAGTGAAATTCTTATATTCAGTATTGTCAATATAATTAGTGTTGTAAGTGTGATAAGTGTTGTCAGTATCAAATTTTCTGACAGTATTGTCAGTATAAACCAGCAGTATAATTACCTAGTATGGACACGAAATAGTCCATTAGTATAGTATTATGATCAGTAAGTATTTATGATTAGTGTTGTAAGAGTTACCAGTGTCAGTGTTGTCAGTGTCGTCAGCAACTCACCAGTATAGTTAGCCAGCATGGACACGTCGGGCTCCGCGCGTGCAATGGCGCTGCGGCGGTAGGGGGACACCTTGACGCGCGAGCGCGAGTAGTTGGTATCGGGCTTGAGGCGCGCCTCGTCTGCGGAGTACCGTCACACTACACTTATCGTCATGCCGCTCTTGGTTATAGCGATATTAGGTTTATACGTAAATTTATGTAAAATCGCTATCACCTTTCCATTATATATTTTTTTTCCTTTTGACATTCGTATAAAATAACGCAACAGGATTCGAAGTTACGACCTTGGATACAGTCGTAACTGTTGTTGTGGGTCCTAATTTCTTATATGTAAAGCCCAAATATTTTATTTGCAATCTGTCTTAATAATATATATATATATATATATATATATATATATATATATATATATATATATATATATATATATATATATATATATATATATATATATATATATATTAATATAATAAAGCAGAAGTTAATTTGGTTTGACGCGCTAACCTCAGGTACTACTCAAAACAAATTGAGAAAATCCTTTCGAGCGCTCCATTTACATTATTACATGACGTTAATGATCTGTGGCCAATTAATTTATTATCTTAGTGTCATCTGTCATACACAACTTTTAGTTATTTCCATTTCACCTTGCGGACAAAACTGCAGGTATAAACTGGTAATTAAGAAAAAATACTTCGAAGACCTCAATATGCACTGCAGCCCCCCGGGAAAAATTCAAACTCGAGAACTCTCATTATGCTGATCTATACAACCAGTATCCAACCATGTTGAATTTCCATGATCATTTTATAGCTTTTAAATAAATGTTTGTAGGTAAAAAATATTGAAAAGATTAAATTAATATCAGGATTGCCTTACTTACGACTTATTAAGCACCTCATACATTTTTTATATAATAAATAAATCGTATCAATATATTTTTTTTCATTCTTACTAGCTATAGTAAAACAGGGACTTATGGCACTTTTCGGAAGGCGTCATAATTTACACCGCACTGTAAAACTATTTATCATAAATTACAAAACAATTAAGTATTAGAATTTATAAATCTACCCACCTTCATTCTCAACTTCAACAACAACTTCAATTTCAACTTCACTCCTCTGTTCTACATTATCTTTTTCACCATCTTCTTTCTGTTCTTCTTGAACTGCTTTCAACGTATCTTTTTTTGGGGATTCAGATTTTTTATTTTCCTGAACTTTATCTATTTTTTTATCTTGTGGTTTTGGAGAATCGGCGGAACGTAGTTTTCTGTCCGACATCGGCGTATCGTCTTTCAACTTGAGGAGTTTTGACTAGAATTTCAATTATTACGTAAAAAAATTTAACACTTTTTCTATATTTTTTTCAATAGAAAAACGAAAATTAATTACATTTTTTTTTCTTATTGTGTTAAGCAATTTAACCTATAAAATTCGATATAGTAATAAATAGAATTTAGATACGTTATATGATTTTAATGCGGTTTTCATTAATAAACAGATTGATTCAAAAGAAAGGTTTATAATTTTCAACTAGTTTTTTTGAAGTATCGGCGGAAAATAATTTTCAGATTGGTGTGTGTATCAATCATATAATAAAAATGTATCGTCTTTCAACTTGAGAAGTACATACTTGTACTTAAATATCCATTACATAAAACAAAGAGATAAAAATGTTTTTTTTGAAGGAAATTTATGAAACGATTTTTTTGAAAAACAAATGGTTTTTTGTTGAAAGGTGCATTCGAGTTACGTCAAAAATTTAATATTTATAGCATATAGCAGTACCGTAAAGTACTGATAAGTTAAAGTTGTTTTTAATAAGCAAAATAATAAATATAAAGATATAATTATATATAAGCCAAATTTAATTATTTACACATTTTAAAAAAGGTTTAAACGCTTTTACGCATGCAAATCGTAAAAATTATAATAAATAAAGATATAAATTATTCAATTAAAAATAAAACCACCTAAAAATAAAGACATACTAAAATAGTGTATTTAGATTCAATAATATTTTTAAATAATGGCTTTTAGGCCATTTTATTTAAATATTACTGAATGATGTTCAAGAGTATTTTTTTTTATAATTTTCACTACCATGTCGTATTGGGATAGCCTCTGACTTAACTAATAAACGTGTGGTTGCGAGTCCGAGTGGTACTCAGGGAATTAAATATTTCCATTTCCCCATTTCTAGGAGAATTACATAAATTTCTATTACAAGAGGCAAATTGTTCATTGTTCAATGCTTTTCATTATTTATTATTGATCAGAGTCTCTTTCAATCTGTTTAAATTTTTATAAAAATATAATTTAGGTTGCTACATAAAAAAAATATAATAAAAATGTTAATACGTTAGTATTTTAGTAACGAAACAACAAAAACCAAAAATTCCAAAAAAAAAAACACTAGGGTATTCGAACCCGCTACTCACGTCATCTGGCACATAATCCTTGTCTGTATGTTTGCTCGGCGGGCGTGGTGTTTCAGGCGTGCGGGTCGCTTTCACCTAGTTTTTAACGATTTTTTAGTGACAAAAGGGGATAATACGGTTTTTTTTTTTTGTATTTAATTTTATCATACAATTATCATGTAAAAATTATATATTTAAAATATTTGTATTTTATTTAATTACATCAAAAATAAGGTAAGTTCTGAAAGCAATTAAAAAAATAATTACTTTACGTTCGTTACATGCCTACTTGCTATAAAAGAAAAATATTATATCGTTTATTAATGCCATAGTATAAACGTTAGTCGAATTTAATAATATTAAAATAAAAGTTTTAAAAAAAAATATTTTTTTCCCATTTGTTAATTGTTTTATATTGAAAATTTAATTCAGAGCCGATTATCCTCTTTTATCCGAATACAACATTTCAATTTACTAACTTCTATCATCACGAAAGTTTTTGACGTATCTTTTTCTTTGATTTAAATAATAAGAAAATAAAAAGAAGGAACTGTTTCTAACTTAAAGTGATTATAGAAGTTATGTAACTGGTATGTCAGTTAAAAGTAAGTGGTCTAACTCAGAATTAGTTCCATTTTCCTTGCAAAAACCTTAATATTCCTGAATATTTATATTATTATCAAGTTGATATAAAACCAATAAGTTGTATGTAAATACAGACTGTAATTTTTTAACATCGATACTTTAATTTACAAACCACTAACTCCATCTGCGTGAAGTTTACAAGAGACGCCGAAAACATTTTATTTTCGCAGACCACTTATAAAAAATACGTTACATATTTAACTGCAGATTCGAGAAAATGATATTTTTTTATTTCTAATTAAGTGGTCTGCAAAAAATAACATAGTTTTCGGCGTTTCTTGTAAATTTCACGGAGGAGTTAGCTGGTGTGAGAATTAAGGGATCGATATATTCCTATAACCAAATAAAAATTTAAAATATTATAATATTGTTTATATAACTAAGTTAGACCCTCTCTGCTTTTATAAAGACATTGTTAAGACATAATCACAAAATGTTAGTCACATCTTAAGAAATAATAAATTTCCTCGAAATATTTTAATAATAACAAATCGACTTCAAAACAAGAAATTTCAATTAATTTGCGAAAAATCTGAATCCATAATTAAATTGGTAAAATGTTTTAATTAAAATTTTGTTAATTATACATACTCATGAAAATTTTAATAACTAATTTGATATCGATTTCTCTTATTAATAATAATAGTAAAATTACAAATCGAAATTCAATACTCACACATAAATTGCAACCAATAACCAAAAACCATGTGTTTTGATAAAAATAAAGACTTTAAACACTTACTGTTAGTTAGTTTTAGATTCCATTCTACCAAGTGTTGGTTCCAAACCATTTTTTGAGACAAACATACATACAAAATGGGTACAGACTATATTTAATAGGGGGTGGTAAGGAAGGATTATAATATATCACACATCTATCTTATTAAGCAAATCAGAAGAGAACCTAGAGTTAAGACACTCCAGTTTGCATCCTTCCGCCCTTTCTTGAGACATTGCTTAGAAACCAAATATAAATAAAATATATTATCTTTAAAAATCCACAAACACCTATTCACGTAGTGAAAAAAAAACAACCTTCCTTAAAACCAACTACGAAATACGAATCCAAAAAAAACAATAAAAAATACCACCTTAACCACTAAACAGCCAGCAACCACGACGGCTCCTCAACGTCATGACATGATAAGATCATGACGTAATACTCCAAGACAAAATCATGATGTGACTTTTCCCCGAAGACATCATGACGTGACGCTACAATGGACGTCACAATAACGACGTGACGCATACACACCTGCGACCGCCTAGTGTAGCTGCGGCTGGGCAACCCCTCGGGGGTAGGGGGTTCGAACTCCCCGTCCGAGTCCTCGTAAGCGAGCTCCGGGAACATCTCGTCCCGCTCCACGTCAACGTCAGAGTCGCGGAGGTCTTCGTCCGAACTCACCGCATTGTCGCCGCCATTTTGTTCGCCGTTGAATTTAGCGCCGTTTTCCTTTGCTTTCGGTTGGTCTGCTGTCTGTTTTTTGGAGTTTTGCTTGTCGTCTGGTGTGTCCGCCTGGAAGTTGAAGATTTATTTCTTATTACAGTTAAATATAACATAATATAAAAATAATTAAGTAAACGCCCATTTTTAATATTACAAACTCAGATAATGAATATCCGATATTGTAAATATAAACAGAGGCCTTTGTTTCTGTATTTAGATCAGCAAGTGATATGAAGATGAAGATATGATGTGCCTAAATATACAAGAAAATAAGAATAGTCAGATAATACATGCTGAAATTTTAAATCAAAACTTAAATAGCCTGTTACCATATATAACATATAAAAATATTTATAAAGAAAGATATCATAACTAAAACGATATAATAAGTCGGGGCAAAAGTATTTTCGTTTTTTGAATGTATTATATGTATAATATTAGTATTAATGTATAGTTAATCAAACTTCTTAGGCTGTACTGAATGTAACTGGCTGGTTTTAATTGTGAAAACCATTAAATGTGACATTCTGAAGATGCAATAAATAAACAAAAAAACAAGTTCCCGCTATTTTTCAATTGTTTTTCAAGCAAGCAAAATGAGACGAAGAAATTCGGTGCATTTTAAAGTTTTAATACAAAAAAAGTAAAAATGCGACGAACGCCGCGAATGAAAATTGTACGGTTTACGGACCTAATGCGGTATCAATAAGAGTAGCACAAATGTGTCTGGATTTTTGTGTAAAATATGAGGTTCGCTCTGGACATCCTGTCACAGATAAAATCACTGCCATCTTTGAAAGCGAAGCAAGATCGACATTTTAGTAGCTACGTGATTGCTGAAGAACTGGATGTTTATCATAAAACAGTTTTACGTCATTTTCGAAAGTCTGAGTACAAGAAAAAACTTGGCATTTGGGTGCCACATGATCCTCACTGAGAGAAACCTAATGCAACGTGTTTCCATTTGCGATTCTTTGTTGAAACGTAACAATTCCGAACCATTTCTTAAACAGTTGATTACGAATGATGAAAAATATGTGACTTACGATAAGAATGAGCGAAAAAGATCATAGTCGAAGCATGGACAATCCCCACAGACCGTGGCAAAGCCCGGCCTGATTCGGAACAAAGTGATACTATGTGTATGGTGGGATTGGAAAGGAATCGCCCACTATGAGCTTTTGCCACTGGGTAAAAATATCGATTCTGACCTCTACTGTCAGCAACTGATGAGGTTAAAAAAAGCTATTGAGAAAAACCGGCCGGAGCTGGTGAATAGTAAGGGTGTGGTGTTCCGCCACGACAACGCCAGACAGCACTCATCTATACACTCATCTACGCAGCAAAAATTGAGAGAGCTTGGCTTGCATCCTCCGTTTAGCCCTGACTTTGCTCCATCAGATTTCCACGGTCATTGCAGAATTCTTTAGGAAGCATGTAGCTCACCTCAAAAGAACACTGAAGAGTACCTGTCAGATTTTTTTAATCAAAAATCTCGAAATTTCTCCCATAGATGGCAACAAGTCATCGATAAAAACGGCGCATACATATTATACGTAAATACAAAATTATACCTAAAAAACATATTTTCCTTTGTATGTACAATACGAAAATATTTTTGCCCCGACCTTATAATACTTATAAAGTACTAACCTTTGTAATCTTCTCTTTACTGTTTTCCCCACTTTTCTCTGGCTGTGCTTCCTTCGTTTCTGCAGGCTTCTCTTTCTCCTTTTTCTCTACTGGTTTATCTTCTTTACTATCTTTTTTATCTGAAGTATCTTTTTTGTCACTTTTTTCCACTTTATCTTTCTTTTCTACATTTTTTTCTGTACTCTTTTCTAGTTTATCTTTTTTGTCAGGAGATTTTTCAACTACCTTTTCTACTTGCTCTTTTTCTTTGGTTTTCTCCTGTTTTTTGTCAATTTGGACTGATTTTTCAACATTTTTCTCTGCAGCCTGCTTTTCTTTTTCAGCATTGGCGGCAATTTTTTTCTTCATTTCTTTAACAGGACTGTCCGTTTGTCGCTTAAATAAAAAATAAAACAATTTACTCTTTATAATATTAAAAATTATATTTAGCCAGTAATTATGATTAATTATATAAAAAATTGTACCTTCTCTTTATCCTCTTTCACTGGTCCCTTGCGCGTCACTATCTGGCTCATGATTTATCTGAAATAAAAAAAAACAAAATAAATATTAGTCCCAAACGAATGAAATATCTTAATGAGAACGGAGTGTCTTAACAATAGTTCCCATGTTCCCTCTGCCTACTAATGTGAAGTTAAAAAAACTAGTAATGTTTGTTTATTAGTAAAAAAAATCGCATCCTATATTACATTTTAAGCCCGATTTCCCATGTCATCAGTAATTTTAAATAAAAAACGAACAACCTTAGACCAGATAATTATACCTTTATGAGATGCCCTACTGTACTTAATACAAAGCTGTTGGTTTCAAATACACTTAGGAACATATTTCTATTCACAACATAAGGATTTCTTTGGTTGCCTAGATAAATAAATTTAAGGATTTGATGTGTGGCGAACGTAACACTTATTTTTATCCATGCGGTAATATGTAATACGTCCATATCCAAAGACTTAATCTTTTTTATCCAACGTAACGCGACACACAGAAAATTTATTGTCAAGACACTTCGTTCTACACCTTCCGCCCGAATTCAAGCGATACTGACTGTTATTGCTCGCTTTTAGCCTATCTGAAGGATACAATATTTTTTTGTCCCTCGAGTGGACATCGAACCCACAACCTGGTCTCGTATTAATTATCAAAGTATAATACATAGATATTTTTAAGTTTGGAAGTGTTATTCCACTCTTGGCGGATGTTCGGAAGGCACAGTCTCAAATTGTAACATATCGGACGTCCAAATTTCTATACGTTTTCTATAAAGCTATAATTCATAGATACCTCCAACATTTACAGGATATAATACAACATAAAATGAAAGCTCAGAACTTATTTTCCACAATAGATCTGTTTCAAAAGGCGGAACTCAATAAGAAATATCAGAAGTATGAAAGTAAACGAAGTCGTGGGCGGCGCGTAGTTAATATTCATCAGTCGAATGAACTTGAAACGCCACTTTCAAAGTTAATAAAAAGTTGAATATATTTCGAAAGTGTATATTTTATTAGATATAAGTTAAAGTGTTGAAGTGAAATAAGTAAAAATATTTATCTTTGAATTTAGATAAGCTACATTTGTAATATGATGATTTTAGTCTACAATGTCTCTTTCTTTTATATTTTTTTTATAGATTATTCAGTATCCTGCTCTTAGATTGGGTAGGTTGAGACTAGTTGGTTTTAAGACACTCCGTTCTCCGTTTTTCACCTGAATTTCTTGATATAGCTTTTTCATAACAAAGCGTTTTGTCGTTCATTCTACTAAAAATTTAAATATGTTAATTTTAAGAATCTGACTAATTAAAATATTATACATTCTTACGTCTGCTTCGTTTGTACTATAAATATATATATGTTCACAGTGCTTCATAATTTAATCTACAAATATAATTAATAACTTTCGCTTCACATTAAAAAGTAACTTTTACTTCCTTTAAAATAAGTACCTACCTAAAAAAAAAACCGTTATTATTATATATATTTATTATCTCTAAAGTTTAATAATATATGAATAAAATTACTTTAAGCTCCCGTCATTAGAGACTTATGTTGAGCAGTAGATGAAGACAGGTTAATGATGAAACAAAACGACAATTTTTTTTCCTACATTATCATACAACTTAGACTAGCTAATTTAAATTTCAATGTGCGTTTGAGTTAACAAGTGTATATTCACTTCTATTCAAATGTTACGCATACATTTAATAATGTATATACCCTTGTGCCTAGCGTTTGTGGACTATGAGAAAGCCTTCGACACCATTGAAATCTGGTCTATTCTTGAGTCCTTGCAACGGTGCCAAGTCGATTGGCGATATATCAAATTGTTGGGAAGCCTTTA
>DWLH01000464.1:0-20306 GCA_018249795.1 Heliconius telesiphe telesiphe
ATGAAATATTTACTTAAATTTATATTTACATTTCTTCGCTCTGGTGTCGAGGCTAAGCGCGGCGTTGAGTTCTGCCACTCAACACGCAATGCCTCCAGAATTCGGCAGAAAGTGGGGAACGGAGTGTTCAACACTAGGTTCCCTCTGCCTACCCTGCTGTGTGCGGGATACAACGTGAAGCTGATTTAATTTTCAATTCCATGAAGATTTTAAATCAGATTTTGAAAAAGACAGTAGGTCTTGGGAATAAATAAAATTATGAGTTACGGACCCAGAGGACACTGCAGATTTGGCATGGGAATCGACTATGTCATTATCTGTAATATCAGAGAGGCTCGGAATCCATGCCAACAATAAGAGTACTTAGCACCCCTTGTACGTGGCAACGATACAAAGGATTTTGCAACAAAGATTGTAAAGCACTTAAGCAATCTGTAAAAATAACAATTTTTTTTTAAATTGTGCGACTCCGCAAACAATATGCCTTCAAGAAAAGCTATTCATTCACCAGAAAAAGTAGAAGTTTCAGGACAGGACACTTAAAACTTAAAATAATTTTGTATTTAGGAATCCAACAAGATGTGATGACTTAGATGCATCTGTAAAAATGCTTATATAGTATGTTTTCACACTTATTGGATACATATTCCATATGAGGAGAACTAGACAGTTTTGTATCTAGAAGCATACCCAAGAACTTGACGCAATTAAGAACCGGAATTCTTTGATTGTCGTAGACAATAATGATATCAGGGATACCTCTTTTACGAGTGAAAATGACCACACTACTTTTAGGGACCGACAATGACAATCCATGCATAGATAGCCATTCACCTAAATAATATAAAGCAGAATTGAGTCTACTTACAATTTCGTCAATGTTTTTTGAACTAAAATACAACACAATATCCTCCGTATATTGCAAAAATTATTAACCGATTTATCTAAATCATGAGTATAAAAGCTGTATAATAAAGGGCTCAGCACAGAGTCCTGAGGAAGGCCATTCCAGAGAAATATAGGAGGAAGAAGGTTGCCTTGATGCCTGACCTGCCGATAAAGAGATAAAAAATGAATTGAGATAATTTAGGAGGGAGACCAAGTCTAAGCATTTTAATTTTAAGATTAGAAAGAATGACGCTATCGTATGTGGAGCTAATATCCAAAAAAAACACCTATCAGATATTCGCCCTTAGCTTAGGCGGATTTCTGAGGTGGGAACACTAAGGCTATCAATTTTGCCAAGACCTTTCCTAAATCCAAGTTGGGACTCAGAAAGTAATCCCCTACTTTCCAGTATCCAGTCAAGTCTATTTTTTATCAAGCGCTCCATGACTTTACACACCGTGGAAGACAAGGCAATGGGACGGTAGGAAGAATACTCTTTGGGATCTTTCCCAGGTTTTAAGATTGGAATACTAATTTGAGTTTTCCAGGATGAAGGAACATAACCGGATTCTAAAAAAGAATTAACAATAGAAAGATATATATTTTTTCAGGAATATTAATATTTATAAGGAACGAATAAAGGATACCATCTACACCAGGGAAAGAGTCAGATAAGCCATTCAAAGCACATTGAAGCTCATTAATAGAAAAGGGGATATCCATCACATTTACCTCCGATGGAAGGGGAGAGTTAAAGCAATCGACGTTAGGTACAAACGGAGGAGCTAGACTACACGTAAAGTTTTTTAGCCAAGAAGAATCATTTGACGATATGTTACACAGAAAATCAGTAATGGAGGAACGGAAAATTTTGATATATTTCCAAACTGTAGAAGATGGAGTGCGAGGGTGCAAGGACTGACAAAACCGAAACCAAACCTTTTTCTTTTTGTTTTTAAATAGTCTTTTAGTTTAGGGTGCTATTTTCTTGTAAATTATAAAATTTAAGGGGGTCATACACTGGATATATTTCCGTTCAGCTGCTTTACGAATTTTAATAGCAGCAGTGCATTCTTCGTCCCACCAAAGAGGAGATGATAATAATTTACACCCATTCTGCTTACGAGGAATATTAGAATCAGCTGCAGAGTATAAAATATTAATAAAATGTTCGTAGCATGCCAAAGAATTATCTGTATTAACATTGGGAAAACTGAGGAGATGGGAATCAACAAATAACGAAAACTCCAACCAATTGGCTCTATTCAATCGGTAAGGCAACAGAGGGGTTGGAGTGGAAGGAGGGGATGATTTATTGCGCAAAGTAACAATAATGGGAAAATGATCACTGCTGAAAGATGATGAGAGAACTTCCCAATTTAGGGAAGGAGCCAAACAAGGAAGACAAAGGGTCAAATCAACTGCACTCTTAGGATTTTGATGAGGGTAAACTCTGCGAGTTGGCGAACCATCTTTAACAAAACAGACATTTGCACCATCAAAAATGTCCAATAACTGTAACGCAAAACTGTCACAGTAATGGCAGCCCTACGCCGTGTCACCACACGGTTTTTAAAGTCGCCCAGGACGATGAGTGGCCGGGGTAGACTTGATAAAATAGACTGAATATATCTGCACCTAGAGAAGAATCAGAATGCGGAATATAAAACGAAACAAAGGTTATATCAAAGGCTTTAACTGCAACAACATTAAAATTGGGGCTATGAGAAGGAAGGGATACGCGCGAAAAAGGAAACAAGCGATTAAATAAAAATGCACTACCTGCATACCCATCATTCCTGTCATCCCTCAAACAAGAGAAACCTGGCACACGAAATCGTACACCAGGTTTCAAACAGGTTTCAGAGATGGCAAGTATAACAGGACTATGTTCTTGAATCAGGTGAATTACTTCAGGTTTCCTCTGAAAGAGACTTTTCTAGTTCCACTGAATTATTTTTACTGTGTCCTTGAGCAAGAGTAATGGAGGATGAAAGAGCGTTAAAGGTGATAGGAGCTGCGTTGTTCGGTTGATTATTAATACTATGAATGAGAGACAAATGATTAGTCAAAATGAGTAAAAGAGTATGCAAGAGTTGTGCAGTAGATGGAGAATGAGAAGAGGCAGTATTAATGGCACAACGATTACCAAGAGCAGATGAATCTAAGGAGATGATATTTTGATGAGCTACTTTGTCATAGCCAAGTGGACTTGGGGAATGAGGACGAGCAGATTTAATGACTGTTTTTTTTTATATGAGGAAGTAGTATGAGAATGATTGTTGGAAGTAGATGAACTTTCAACAGAGGACTGAGTAGGTGGAGGAGAGATGTGTGAGGCTAGATGTTTTGCTATCTCAGCATAAGGCTTGCGCGAATGAGTAAACTGAGCAGAGGCTTGGGAAAAAGAAATATTTTCTTGCGACATTGCACTTTTAATTAAACGCTGTCTTGTGTGTTCTGGACAGGTTTGGTCTATTGCGGAATGGTTGTCAGAGCAATTAAGACAAGTAATATTATGACCAAAGATTAAGCAAGCTTCACCAGAGTGAGGCTGGGAACATTTAAAACATCTTGGCTTTGATCGGCAGATGTTTTAAGTGTGACCAAATAAAGTTCAACATTCAGAGCATTATAAAATAAGAATATTTTTTTAGGCAATACTTGACCTCTAAAAGTTAAGACTACATATTGGATAGGTACCCAACTAGTGGTCCCATCAACAACTTGTTTGCGATTTTAACTTCTTGCTTTTCAAACAGGACCACATCCTGACGGAAGATCCAAGCTTTCAGTGAAAGCTTATATGGACCATTCTATCGGCACGTCCCGTGCCAAGCCCATACGTGTAATGCCAAAAGTAGGGATAAAAGCCTTATATTTGTGAGTGGTTAAGAGAGGATTGAGCATAAAATTATTGGCCACATCAGCAGATAAAAACTTAATACTAATTTTATTACGACCGATGCTTTTAACACCTTCTTTATTAATGTTCTCAATTTTATTTTTATAAAGAAACTCATCAAATTTGAGAGCCTTTATAGATAGATCTACTAAAGGCTCTGTTTCAAGTCGAGAGAAGTGTAGGGCCAGAATCAGGGTCATGATCAAAATTTAGGACATCATCAAAGGAAGAGTTGATATGAATAGTTTGGATATAAGGGATCGCGGCAGAAGGATCAATAATTGTCATTTTGAGTGAACTTATATTTTGGTTGATACTGTGACGTTTTCTAGAACTAAAATTTGGAGATGGAATATTGATATCGGCAGTGTAAAATTTCCGGCGGATCCGGCCTAATATCCATTCCTCCTGTCAAATATGACACAAAGGGAAAAAATATAATATAAGAATATAATTAACAACTTACCTCAACTATTAATTACAATACACTAAAAACTAATACTAATAATTATGAAACAAAAATTAACATGAAATGCAATTGATAACAATGGAAAATAGAATATCAACACAGAGCTTTTAAATCGTGTATTGACTACAACAAACGCGATCGGACCTCACGACTTTACAATAACATGAAGTATTTTTTTTTACTATTTAATAATTTTATCTAAATATTTTAATATGGATTAAATAGTAAATAGTTACCGTTCAACGGTATATTGTTGTCTTGATTTTAATCGTCATGACTTATGTCAGTTGCACAGAAGACAAAACACATACACCCAAACAGTTGTCACTTGTCACTGTCAAGTGTCTTCAAAGTAAGTACAATATAAATAGAAAGTCAAACGTTGTAACGCGGGAAAAATTTACATAAGCAATAACTTTATAATTACAGAATAATTATGTATAAAAAATAAAATTCGACACTATTGTTATTTTTGTGGTGTCACATTTGAAAATGGATTTAATAGAATCTATTAAAAGTGATAAAGCATATGTTAAATGTAAACTAATTGTTAAAAATTGGGAAAAAGATTTTAAAATAAAAAATTCTCGGACCCCTTCAAAGTTTGATATAAAAGAAGCTCCTGCCAATATAAAATATGCATACAAAAAATATTTTCAACTCAAAAGTTCTGCACTTGAAAGTTCTTTATCAATATGTGAATTTGAAGATAATCCAGTGTTGTCTCCTGAGCCATTGCAACAATTAGAAAACTTTTCTCAGAATGTTAATTCTGAGGAACCATTATTACCTGCTTTGCCCAGTGGACAAGAACTTGATTTGTTATTATCTAGTCCAAAAACAAATATGATTCATACATCAATTCCAGACAACTTGTCAAAAAAATTGTTTCAAAACAGAAAGTTTAGTATAAGAAATCCTAGAAAAAGTGTAGGTAGTAAAAGCCAGACTCAAAGTTCTACAATTAGTAAAGCAACAAATATAAATAGTGCAGATAATGTAACTGGTGATCTTAAAATATGTGATAAAAATAGTGAATTAATTGCATTGAACAAAAGTGACTTAATTAATGCAGACAATGAAGAAAATAATTTTGTTTTTGTGAATCCATTAAAAAAAAATGAAAATAAAAAAGATGACAACTTTCTTGTGTGTAATGATCCTACAGTTTTAAAAAAATATCCTATGAGGCAAATTAACAAAAGTTGGCTAGACCGAGCAACAGGAACTACAAGTGATTTAAAATTTAATGCAGAATTTACTCAAAGAATAGAAGAATGTAATGAAGATCAAAACTTTGGGTTAACAAATATAATTCACAACATAAACTCTGAGAAACAATGTGATTATGTAGAAAACAGTGAATCCGATGATGATAATATAGCATTAAGTAAACTTAAGCCTGCTTTGAAGAAACAAAAGTTAGATTCTCCTTTAAAAGCAGAAGACTCTGGTAATCGTCATATGGACCAAGAAAATATAGATAAAGATGAAACTCACAAAGACAAAAAAAGTAAAGTCATGAAGAGAAAAGGCAGAAATACAAAAAGTAATACTGAACATTCTATAAATGAAAAAGAATCTCCCCCTGACATCCTTGAATATTTACCATTTGGATTAAAAGAAAAACTTAACCCAAGACATAGTAATGTTATAGATTTGCTGAATACTATCAAAACACCAGAAAACAAAGATCAGATGACACAGCCACAAAATTCTGTAGGGTTAAATAAACTTGAAAAGAAAATTGAAAGTGGTACCATAAATGAAAATTTTGTGAGGATAAACATTGAAAAAAAAGTTTACTCAAGAGGAAAAAAGCATATAAATTATTCCAAATATAAAAAACAGTTATGGAAAGATAAGAAAGCTTTACATGCAGGAATGGAGTTTCCCGAAGCTGGAAAAGTAACTTGTTTTAAATGTGGCTTAGGGGGACATATGGCTCGTTATTGTACAGCACATAGGGAAAATGCTCTTCTGCCCTTAGAAGATTGTGATGAAAACAATATGCCAACTTTAGAAGATATGCAAAAAATTGTTTTAAAGAGCAAAGATCAAGAAAATCCTATTGAAGATCAACTAAGTACATTTTTGTATCAAGCCAGTAAAATTCCTGATGAATTTTTACAGCTGCTAGCTGAAAATCCTGAAGATTCAAATTTAATTAAACCAGTATTTATAGAAGATCAAAAAAATTGTGAAGAATTGTATGAGGCACTAAAGAAGTTTGGTCATAGTTCTTTTCGCCCCGGTCAGGAACATGCTATTAAAAGAATTTTGAGTGGATTATCCACACTTCTTATATTATCTACAGGAGGAGGCAAGTCACTCTGTTATCAACTACCAGCATATATTTATAGTAAATATTACAAATGTATAACTTTAGTAATATCCCCATTAGTATCACTAATGGAAGATCAAGTGTTAAGTATGCCTGACTTTTTAAAAGCTGGATGTATTCATACTAATCAACAACCAACACAAAGACGTAAAATAATTGATTTAGTCAAAGCTGGAGAAATTAATATACTACTTATATCTCCTGAAGCTTTAATTGCTAGTGATACATCTAATGGATTTTCAGGTCTTTTTAAATCTTTGCCACAAATTGCTTTTGCTTGTATAGATGAGGCTCACTGTGTATCTCAGTGGAGCCATAATTTCCGCCCAAGTTATTTAATGATTTGCAGAGTTTTAAGAGAAAAGTTAAATGTTAAATGTATTCTTGGCTTGACTGCCACTGCTAGCCAAACTACAATTAAGAGTGTCATAGATCATATAAATATTTCTGATGGTCTTAACGGCGTCGTAAAGAATCCTGCTCTACCAAATAACCTTTACTTATCAATGTCTTATGAGAAGGACAAAGATAGGGCTCTAGTATCTTTGTTGGCAGCAGAGAGAATAAACTCGTTTTCCTCCATCATAGTATATTGTATTAGGAGGAATGAATGTGAAAGAGTTGCAGCTGTAATAAGATCATGCTTATCTCTGCCTGGAAAAATTAACATGGAAAAAGCGAATAAAAAACGTAAAAGGATGTCTTATATAGCTGAAGCATACCATGCAGGCATGTCGGCAGCACAAAGAAAAAAAATTCAAAAACATTTTATGGATGGCACCTTGAAAATAATTGTTGCAACAGTTGCCTTTGGTATGGGGATAAATAAATCTGACATAAGATGTATTATTCACTATAACATGCCTCCCAGTTTCGAGTCATATGTACAAGAAGTAGGAAGAGCTGGAAGAGATGGCCAACCGGCATTTTGTCATGTGTTCCTGAATAATAGCAATAATGATAAAAATGAATTATTAAAACACATTTATGCTAATTCCATAGATAGACCAGTTATTAGGAAACTACTTCAAAAAGTATTTATACCATGTGAGTGTACTTCTGAAAATGTCTCAATACAAAGACAAACAAGATGTCCAGGTCATGAAGTTGGTATTCCTATAGAAACTACCATTGAGGAATTGGATTTGCCATCTGAAAATATTGCAACATTATTATGTTATGTTGAACTTCACCATAAACATTATATTAAAGTACTGAACAATGCATATACTATTTGTAAAATTTCGTCATATGGTGGCCCTTTAAAAATTCTAGAAGCAGCCAAAGCATGTGCTCCTCTTGCTATGGCATATTTAATACAAGCAAAGAAAGACCCTGACATTAAGAAGAGTAGTATTTTAGAATTCAATGTCATAGAAGTTGCTGCTGCTATTGGTTGGGAAAGTGGCATGACGAAATATCATTTAAAAAATTTGGAATGGATAACAAAGGATGGAATGACTAAAAGATCTCATTTAAAAGTAGAATTGAATACATTAGGATTTAGGATAAAAGCCCCTGGTGACTTAATGGCTTCGGAATTAGATAATGTTCTTGATGAAATACATGAGATAGTTGATAATCAGGAAAAAGTTATGCTATATCAACTGGAAGAAATAAATAAAACATTTAGTAAACTTGGCAACTACTCATTCCACCAAATAGTATTCACAGAAGAATTTCTGCAAGAGAAATCAAATGAATTGAAATCAATAATAAATGGTTATTTTTCCAGGGAAAATAATTTACCTGAAAATATAGCTTTAGAGGAAAGACCATTAGATGTTGAACGTGTTACATCTGATGTCAGAGCATTAATAGCCACTTATAAAGATTGCACATTTACAGGGAAAAGTATAGCACGAATATTTCAGGGAATATCTTCACCTAACTACACAGCGTTGGTTTGGGGAAGATGTAAATTCTGGCGGTCACACCTACATGAGGATTTTTATGGAATAGTCAAAATAGCAACGCAACAAATAATTCAAATGAAAATATAGGATTATTCACTGTAACTTTAAATAAGAACAACATATTTTTTTAAAATTAATTCAATTGGTTCCCTTATTTTCTCTTTTAATAATTTATCCACGATGCTGTTCTTAGATTTATTTATTTTAATAAATACTAACAATTTTATATGAAAATGTTTTCTTGAAATCCTTCAAATATTTAAAAATAAACTGATAAAGTTTAGCTTTGGTATCATCATGTCATTTACTTGGGATACTTTAGTATTATCATGTCATTTACTTGGGAAATATTATTTGCAATACATTTAATTTCATAAATAAAAGTTTTGTGATTCGATTTATTTTCTTTTTGTTTTGTATGAAAGCCGCATTCTTCAGAAGTGCTATAGGCTATATAACATTATGGTGTAAGTCTTAGTTAGCCTTAAATAACGAAATAACAATAATAATGAACGCCATCGAAATGCTTTAAGCGAGTGCGCTCTAAAAATTGTAAAATATATGGCAGTACATTGTATGGAAGAAATGTTCTATTCTATTAGTTCTAAAAAAAGTCCGCGATACCATATATCAATCTCTGTTAAATAAGCCACAATAATGCATTTTGTGAAAAAAAAAATAGAAAATCGCAAGATGATATTTCAACTTTTTTTATTTGATAAAGATTTTGAAACTTCAGAGTGAAAGTTATTCCAACATCAAGAAATGAAAAAATGCTTTGGCTTTTATAGCATGTAATTTGAACGTTTACTTTTTGAGAAAATGTAACAACATGTAGCTTGCTCTCTCTTTCATCTTCTACTTCCTCAAAATTAATGAATATATAAATTATATTATTCATATTGATTATCTTATGGAAAATGCAGCATAGAAGAAAAAAAAATATAAATGGTATATGGGCGAAGCCACGAGTGGGCCGATCGTAATTAAATAAAAAGCAATATTATTCAATAACAAATACTATATTTATATATGAAGACAATAAATATTTTTAACTTAACAAACTCATTGAAGAACAAAATATTAAAACAATTCAACCTATATTAAAACATAAAATAATCTTCTTAAGAATTTATTTATATTAGGTATATATTGCAAACATATAATACTGTAGTTTTAAATCTTTTAAGTAAATAATTATTAATTCAAACTAGTATAATATTTTAAACATGGTTCAATGTGATCACTAAACAAATAACTTTGTAAGAATAAAAAATAATTTTCTATTAGTGATGTTTAGCTAATAAAAGCAAATATTACAATGTGGGTAATATTATTTTAAAAAAAATTACTTGATACTTCAAATCGTAAATTCATAGTTTTTCATGTGTTACAAAATTTCATAAATGTTCTATGAATATGGAAAACTATTTGTGAAAAGCGTGACTGAAACAAAATAACCTCAAACCATAAGGTTTATGCCGATTTATTTTTAGATTGGCTAAACATTCCAAGATTTACATCTACATTAAGTAACAAGATTTAAATAGTATTCGTAAACTTATACAAATAAATATTCTGTAACATTTAACATAAAAGTATTTTTTACAAATAAAGCTAAATCAAAAATATAACATTTAAGTAGGCGAGTCAAATGCATAAGTTTATAAATAAAATTAACAAATTATGGCGCATTTATTATTTTGAAACACATTCTATTATTTTTACTTGTAACATATAATCATTTGTTTTATTAATTATTATTTATGTATATTTCATAACATTACGTAAGTTTAAATATAAGGACTGATAGGTTTTTTTTATTATACAAATAACAATAATACAAATGTTGGCTGATACAATTGACTTAGTACGTTATTTTATTAAAATATTTAAATATGCTTTTGTTAAACGGAAAGAGAAACAAAACTATTATACTGAGCAATATTTCGTTTTAGGATGTCTGCACATAGACCCAATACCCGTTCGAACCTATAAACAAAAAAACTTAAATATAATATTTTATAGATCTATAAAGGAAAGACAAATTAAACATATGTATACTACTACATAATAGGAGTAAATTAACTCCACACTGCGTTGTTTGCAAACAGCAAATCGTCAGTGTACTTAAGTTACATTAATAAAAACTGTCATATACAAATAGACAAGTGATAAGAAAAGACGCGGCGTTGCATTCTGTCAATATCTCACCATTAAAAGAGGAGAACTCCTGTTTTGAGGGAGAAAGCCCGGAACAGTAAAAAAAGCAAGACTCAAAGACAAATTAAAAAAATCATACCGGGCGCGATCCAACTTGACGCATTTGAGAGGGCCGGCGGCGCGTACAGTGGCAGCTCGCGGCCGGTCCAGCAGCAGCGCTATCTCGCCGAAGTAGTCTGAGGGCCCGAGCCGCCCCACCTCCACCGCCTCCCCGCCCGCGCCCGCCGCGCCGCGCTGCTGTAGCACTACCGCCGTACCTGTTGGGGGACAGACTTTGAATATCGCCAAATACTACATACATCAGCTTCACGCTGTATCCCGCGCACAGCAGGGTAGGCAGAGGGAACCTAGTGTTAAGACACTCCGTTCCCCACTTTTCGCCAAGTTCTGGAAGCATTGCGTGTTGAGTGGCGGAACTCAACGCCGAGCTTTGCCTAGACACCAGAGAATGAAAACATAAATATAAATAAATATTTTATTTCCTCGAGTGGGGATCGAACCCACAACCAATCGATTTTACAGTCATATATACATACATAAAATTATTAACCCTAGTACATAAACCATAAACCTTTTTTAATCAGGTATTGTTACACCAAGCTAAAAATTTTTAGACTGTTTGTTGTCATTTATTCAAGAAAATAGGTTTTTTTTATTTTTTCTAATGAAATATTGAAAAAAAAAAATTTTTTTTGTACCTTCCACAATGATGTAAAAGTCATTGCCTGGCTCACCCTGGCGAACTATCGTCTCCTCATCATTGAATGATACTGGCTCTAAAGCATCAGCTACAGTTAACCGCTCCCATTTTTCCAAGCTTTCTACAAAATATTTATAATTTCAACTTAATATAACCATTGTTAACTCTCTCTTTCTCTGTACATTTGCTATGGTAGCACTGTACTTGTCATTTGCCTAATGGCAGCATTGTACATTATGTACGTAAATTATAAAAAAGATATATTTAAATAAATATTACATCCCACCCACTCTGTAAAGACCATTCCAGGTCACTGTTGACCTTTAGCACATTTGAAAAAAAGTTGTATTTGATTAGCTATATTTAGGTTAATGCATTGTGAAGGGGCACCTGAAACCTACATTTGAATTGCAAGTCCCAGGTACAGCTAGAAGCTCAACAATATAAGTAGTTTATTTTTAAATTATATGATTAAAGTAATTGTCTATAAATGTGCTTTTCCTTCATATAATTTTAACAGAAAGCAATATTACAAAATATTCCAATATTGTTCACCATAATTATATAAAGTGATAAATTAACAATAATATTTTAAAACACACATTAGCTATAAAAAATTAAAATGAGGCTGTTGTGATGCAGTGGCACAACATTCCACTGTAAACGCGTCAATTGTATCTATGGTTCCAATTTTTGAAAAAAATAATCATTTCTTTGCTCAAGTAAGAAGACAAGGCGCGGAATTGAGCTCCGCTACTCCGTACGTCTCTAGAAGTAGGCAAAGAGTAGGGAACTCAGTATCTTAACACTAGGTTTCTTTTGACAACCAACGGCCACGCAAAAAAAATATTAGAATATAATTCAATAATAACATACCCAATATGGACACACGAGAGAGGAACTCATCGTACATCCGTCGTTTGCGTATAGTTGAGCCCATCAGTATACGGCGGTAGGAGTCCCTGTCGAGGCCCCACAGCTTGAGCGGGGAGCGAGCCCGCACTGTGGCGGCCCGCGGCGTACCATAAATAAGAGCCAGTTCACCAAAACTACCACCCTCTCCTATAGATGTTACTACTTCTCCATTTACTAGAACCTAGTGCCAATATAAAATTAATATTTTAGAATACCTATCTATAAAAATACGAATGTGCTAGGCTAATTTAAGGGGACTCAAACTTATTTTCTGTTTGCATCTCGTAGTAAATTTTTTATAAGTAATATAGTCGTGAGGCAGGGGTACAAATTTGTTTGTAAACGCATTTGATTGTGAATTCGATCTCCACTCGAGGAATTAAAATATTTATTTAAATTGATATTTTCATTTCTTCACTCTAGTGTCGAGGCAAAGCGCGGCGTTGAGTTCAACCTCCTGACACGCAATGCTTCCAGAATTCGGCGAAAAATAGGGAACAGAGTGTCTTAACTAGGTTCCCTCTGCCTACCCTGCTGTGTGCAGGACACAGCATGAGCAGATTTTTTATAAAATTTTAACCTTAGTGTCGTGTAAAAATATTAAAGAAATAATAGATTGTATTATTTTTCTGATTTCACACTTCTCCTCCTCCAGTATTTGGTTTAGTTTTGGTTAGGTTATAACCTAACCAAAACACAGCTCAAAATTACAAAATAGTCTTTATAATTTCATGGTACACTTAATCATAGTGTTATATTTATCTATGTATCTTCTTAATGTTTTTTCTAATGGAAATAAGCAAAGATTGTTATAAAAGTTGAAAAATATCACAATTATATCATACACTTTTTATAGCACTTTGTAAATATGTCATGTAGTTGGCATACTATGTTAACTATTTGAATTTGAAATTGAAAAGAATTTGAATTTATTTTTTAAATAAAATCAACATTCAATACCTCAACTTCTCCAGAATCAATGATATAAAAATTATCTCCTTCATCTCCTTGACGGATCACTGTTTCACCCTGCAGGCATTGCACAGGGAACATGGCATCAAACATGTCGGCACGTTCTGATTCATCTAGATGTGTAAATAGCACATTAGACGCTATGGCTCGCGATAATGCACCCATTGTCTTGTAGTCTTTTGGCACCACCTTCAAATTTTCAAATAATAAACTTATTGTGATATTATGATGTAACAATTCTGTTTATTAAAATTAAAAGTATTTTGGCATAGTATAAGCTATTATTAATATTAGGATTTTTTTAAATTTTCAGCTTCACACCTTAGCAAATCAATATTTTCTTAGTGGAATACATCAAGATTCAAGCCTAAAAGCCAAATAATTGGTATCTTTCTTTTACTAAACTATGAATATGTTATATAACTTTATATAGCATAGTTCTGAATAATTTTATACCATATCTCTTTGAATTTAAACAAAATGGTTTTTCCAAATTTCCCTAACATGTTTCTTGTATTTAATTAGGACTTTAGAAAAGTCAGGTAGTATACTTAACTTAAAATTATGTGGGCATTGCTATTATCATTAGTGTTTCACCTGAATGAAGCAGAACAAGTATACAATTTAACCTCACTAAAACCATGATAATAGAAGCACCTATCATAAGTTATCTGTCAACTTGCTTGTGGAAGGTACAAAAAAAATTATATATAACCTTTTTAACATAACTAGTAGCATCCTCTTCAGTGACAGGTTCAGCACTAATACCTCCACGTCTGCGTGGCAGCTGTCCACCTGGCACTGGTAGAGGTGACAATTCGCCATCTGCTTCACCTTCTGAAGTGGCCGCTGCTGCTGCTGCTGCTTTGACCTGCTCCTATTAACTCTTTAGATTGTAAATATTTCTATATTAAATACTAGAATTAAAATTAATAGCAAAACAAACATGTACTTGAAATGTTTGTTGTACAGCCAAATAAACAAATGAAGTGATTGCAATACATTTCATTTTACTATTTTTCTTACTTGATTATTTACTCCCATAGTGAAAAATATGCAAAAGTTCAGAAACGTAAATTCTAGGCAGCCAAGACTTGATGAGTGTACTGTAGTTTATTTTATTAATTTTGTATGTTCATTACACCAGTATGCTTATTTAAGAGCAATGGCAAAGAAACATTTAACTTTACAACATTTTTTTTTAATAGCTTCATTCTGTATCCTTAGTGGGGAAGCCAGGGAGAACCAAATGGCAAACAATATAAATACAATATAAGCAAATAGTCCTATATAAAATATTACATAAACAATAGTGCAACAAAATAATAATTTTAATATTGGTGTTATTCCTTCAATATTAAGCAATTTATCAAAGAGTTAATGTCACCTAGTTGATAAATAAAATGACATAAGAACAACCTACTAATGCTGATTTTGTACTTTAAAAAATATTATTTAAGTAATTTAGCCTCATTAACTATCAAAATGAAATATATATATACATATAATATTTATCTGATACTTTTTGACCTTCACAAGAATGTCAAATATCTCAAAATTACAATTTGTTTTTAAATTTAGTATTGATTACCTAACTATTTATAGTTATTAATAAATATACAGCTAAATTATAGTAAAACAAGTGTTTTTTTTATGGTCAATATGCTGATGCTTAAATGTTAATTATTATCAGCTAGGTAGATATCATGTGAATTTCAAAGTACTGTGTAAAAATTTAATCAACTATATAAAATAATAACTACAATAATTATAATTCTTTTTACCATTTATCTCAAAAATCACAATTGGTAAGATATATATTTTTTAATTAAAACAGGTGCACTGCAACAACTAATTCACGAATGATTCCTACGAATCCGGTAAAGTTACGCAGTTATTAAATATAGTTTTAAGACAATATTTATAGTCTAAATACAGATCACTCTACAAGAATCTTGCGCGTTTCTATTTCGAGTTAGCTGTCAACTCGAGTATCAAATTATAAAAATTTATAGTCTCAACCACGAAACTTATTAATGACCTACTTTTTTAAATCATGTTATTTGGATGATTATAGAAAGCATTGGTTTTACGTTTGGGAAGTTGTAGTTGGGATAACTATCGTGTTTATATTTGTTTACTAGTAATGTTCGTAACTTACTCTTTCCAATTTTTGAAAATATTGCCGCAAGAACACTACAGGATTTTCTGGTTTATGTAAACATAATTGTACTATACAATCCTTCAATAGTGTTTGAATGTTATGATTCTGAATATAATTTTCACACTGATGTAAACATTGTTCTTCCTCCATTGAGTCCATTTCTGTTTTGTTTCCCAAAGGTGTGAAAATATTCAACAGATAATCATTTCTAAATAATCGTTGCCACAGACCATTAACTTCACTAATATCGTTTATTGCCCTCAACGAGATTATTTAAGTACAATAAATAATAATCGTAATTACGTACAGTACTACCATACTCGTTTTTATTAAGTGGCTATGAGTATGTAGTAGACTCTTCGGTAGTGGACGTAATTCCTTATTCATTCCCTCTGACCTACCTTTTATCCATTTTTATTACTAATGAAATATGTAAAATAATAACTTATGTCAATTCTACTTTGATGAATATTATATATTTAATATATTATTTTTTAAGTAGCGGAGAGAATTATTGCTGCTTATATTTCTATTTATTGTTTTAGAACGCTCAATGGTTTATAATATAATCTGTTAAAAAGAAGCTTCATTTTATTTGATTTTATATGTCAAATTTGCGTTGTACGGTGTGACAAAGATGGAAGCCGCGAGTGCAGAAGCCGGTGGGAAAAATCATTTAAACAATGTCTTATCTGAAACTGAAATCGCTGATATTCCTAGCACCATCGCGGAAAAAATCAATGTTTATATTGATCAAAAATTTGAAGAATACTTAACATCAAAGGCGTTACACGAAACGAGCAAATCACAAATAGGTAAGCCGGTCTACATTTATAATCTATTAAAATTTTAGTCTTGTTAACGGCATGTCTGTATTTATTTTAAAAATATAGAAAATGCTTTTAATGCTAAGACAACTTGTATGTCAGATAGCAAATATCAAGAGAGTGCTTGCAGACTTAGCACTTGGAAATTAGTCTTTTTAAGCGTAACATGTATAAAATAAGAAAAATTTCATACTACCTTATTTTGTGACTGTATTTATGAAATACAAGCCATTTCTTGCAAAGGAAGAAATGCGTAAACACCATCCTATATATATGTAGGTACATATAAGCATTGAATAATATCTTAATGTCTTTTTACTTTTCACTATCATAATTTTTCATAGAAAAGATAATATTTTTATTTTGAAATAAACTTGGAAATAAGGCTTAAAATATATATCATTTAAGTTGCCCCAGTATATAGTCTTAATATGATAATGATATCAATCTATATTTTTCATCATACTATGCGTACAAACATACAATAGTGTGTCTGCACTTCATAAAAAAAGTACTTGTATTGCACATTATTAAAGTAAATGTATAATTAAGACTAACAACTAACTAAGTTCGGTTATAACATTAGCTCTTTAAATATGATGATATGTTAAATTTAGAGCACTACATCTTTAGCAGTAAATTATATTCTCTTACATTGGCTTCATCTTTATCATCTTCTATTATTTGCAAAGTGAGCCTTTGTAAAAGTCTTTTTATACAGATATCAACAAAAAAAAAACTGAAATAATATATTAAAGAAACTGTTTTATTTGAGATTATTGTACTGCAGTGTTTAACTGTTCAAGTTAGGTGTGTGTATGTTCTATCTTCACTTGAAAATTATAATTTAACCTTGGCCACTTGCATGATGTTTTTAGCACTAGACAGGTGACTTAATCAACATAAAAATCAGCTAAGTGTGGTTCTGTGGCAATTTCAGGATTGTAGATCAACAGGAAGTACAAGTTTTAAAATTTGACAAATGTAAATATGCATTCATTTTGTATGCAATCAGTATAAATATAAGTTTATAATAGTATTTTTCAGTAAAATAAACACAAATTTACCACACATTCATCAACATTTCCTTCCAAATTTGATAATTGTACTTTTGAGGAAACATATAAATGTAGAGGAATTGCAACTTGGAAAATTGGCTTAGTTGGTCAGAACGCTTCCAAGCATTCTGACCAACTAAGCCATTATGCTTCGAGCATCTTTGTAGGGAGACTTTTACAAATTTCTCCTACCCTAGGATAAATGCTTCAAATTATTATTTGGCAAGTGAGAATGCTATTTATTGAATATTTTTTACATTAATTAATATTGATAAAAAAGTTATATACAACTTATTTATTTTACATACACAATACACACAACTTATTTATTTTACAAATAAATAAGTTGTAACAAAACAAGCAAATAAGAATTTCGATGAGCTCAATGAGAATATATGGCTCAGTTGGTCAAAGTGCTTTGATGGTGATTGTAGTTGAATTACTTAATAAGTTGAACTGTAATAGACAAAATAATTGAAAAATTTGTATCTACTCAAATACACGAATTTTATAAAAATAATAATATACTAGCTTGTCAACAATTCGGCTTTCAATCCAATAAAAGCACAACACAATTACTATCTGACTTAACTAACTACGTCAATGCAAGCTTAGATAAGAAAAAACATGTTCTAATGGTGTTCATAGACTATAGTAAAGCCTTCGACATCCTGCAACATAATATTTTAATTGAAAAATTAGAAAATACAGGTATTCGAGGACCCTTGCTAAGATGGTGTGAAAATTACTTAGCAAATCGAGCATATGTAGTTAAAGTAAATACCCAATATAGTGAAAAAGTGAATGTTACTGAAGGTACAGCTCAAGGTTCAGTATTAGGCCCCCTTCACTATCTGGCATATGTAAATGATTTGCAACATATAATAAGTAAAAGTCAATTGTTCCAATATGCTGATGACACTTGCCTGGTAGCAGCAGACACAGACATCAAGACAGCTGTGGAAAATTTACAATGTGACTATAACTTGCTCTGTAAATGGTCACATGACGTAGGTCTAGTAATAAACTCACAAAAAACAAAACTGCTGCATATACGCTCAAGCCACAACAGAGTATTGGAAGAGTACAAAATTATATCTCACGAACACGATTGTATGCATCGTAATAATGTAACTTGTAACTGTAAGGCCATCGAAAAAGTTGAGGAACATCTATACCTAGGGGTTATTATAGACAAGAGATTTAATTGGGACAGACATATTGAATATATATGCAATAAATTACGACTTATTACAGCAAAACTGTATTTAGTAAAAAACAAACTACACTTCAGAGGTAAATTACAACTATATACATCTTTAATGGATAGCATAATTGCATATGGGCTCAGTAGTTACGGTCGGACATTCAAAACTCATCTTAATAAAATTTATAATATTCAATTAAAAACACTAAAAATGATAGCACCATCGTCAGTAAGACAAAAATTCTACCACAATGAATATAAACTTTTTCAATATTGCAAGGTTTTACCAATACAAGATAAAGTAAAACATATTTTACTTAAAGAACATTTCTTTCATTACAACAGAAACTGTAAAGAACACAAAATATTAACAAGATCAATTTCAAATAATACAATAGAAACAACTAGAGCAAACAATTTTTATGGTAAAAGGACATTAAATTATATAATCCCAAGACTTATTAATGAAGTACCGAAAGCCCTCAAAGATAAAATTACTATAAATAATATAAAATACAAAATAAAAGATTTTTTCTTGTCAAATTATTAAAAAATACAATAATAATAATAATAAACAAATCTTTAAGAAATAATTACTACAATATAATAATAAACAAAAAAATATATAATATTCTTTTTCTTATAAAAAAATACTAAATATAAACGGAACATACTGTAGCTGGACATTTAAAACGTACGCGTAATTAGAAATAAGCGTCTTTTATCAACCTACCTCACAATGACACTTGTTGATATTTTATAATTTTTCATGTGTTAAAATTATCTGTAATTTGTATGCTTTTTGTTTTCTTTAACTTTATATACTTAGGAATGTGCAGTGGGCTTAAGACCGCGAAGAAAATTATTGTTTTATGTAATATGTTTTAAGTAAATAAATAAATAAATAAATTAAGGGCGATGTAAGAAAAGTAATAGAGTACAAATGTATGTAAGTTTTTAAAAATTTTGTATGTCCGTTTGTATGTTTGAACACTTACATCTTTTGAACAACTGGATGGATTTAATTTTTTTCTACAGCTATAAGGCCTGGGCAGCATCAGTAAGGAGCAGAATCATAGTGCCCAGCTTTACTATAAGAAATGATTAAATGCGTCCTCAAAAAAAGTTGTAGAATATTATAAATAATTTGCATAACATAAATATATTTTCACGTTTTCAGCCTCGCTTACCGGATTTTTTCGGTGAGGTAGCGTATGGCTATACCTCTAATACCCACCTTACGATTCTTATGAATTTAGCAAAGGACCATAAAGTCCATACAAACGAAGTTGCGGGCCGCTGCAATACAGCATCAATAAAAGGGGACCAAGAATAGATCCTTGTTTACAACAGCAATAATAGATCCTTGTGAAACGCCCATTAAACCAGACTAGACTAGAATTAGATCCAGACGACATTAGATCATTTATATTAACCGTCTGGATTCTTCGATTTAAATACAAGGCAACGAGGTTAAGGGCAGCATTACTTATACCATAATGATATAGTCTTGATAAGAGTTTCATTGCATACATAATTAAAAACTTTATATAAATCACAAAATAGCCCAAAAGCATTTTGCGAAACATTTATTTCCAACATTATAAGACAATACTTTTTTTTGTGCCTGTATATTTTTATATTGGGTGTAATAAAGGATTTAAATAAATAAATAAAAAAATGTTCTGGACAGAGTGATCATGTAGCAAATTGTTGTA
>DWLH01000465.1:0-20298 GCA_018249795.1 Heliconius telesiphe telesiphe
ACTTGTCTGGCGGTAATTGAAAATTTCCAGTCCCAGTTACAGGAGTGTAAGAATAATAATGGTTCACATTTACAAGATGTCATATTAAAAAAATAAAACCCTAAGATGTGTTCTTTCTTACAGAATATTTTTTTGTTTACAAAAACAGTTAGTTTTATTTTTATAGCTATTTCAAATGTTAACTCTCTATTGGTCCACCCTGTACTTATACGTTTAAGAGTTGTTTAAGCCACGCTGTTCACTAGCACTTGTATGTTTTTTATTTATTTTTTATAGTATTCATGGTTTTCAAAATATAAGTTTTACTTTCTTCATCTCTTCGTGCTCTTACGTATCCTTTCTTGAACCACACAATATTTAATTTTAGATTATTTTTTAGTTCCTGCTTAGCATGCCAAAAAAGTTGTTTATATATTTTGTCATTGCTTCCCTTATGTAGACGATATTTTTATTACTTTTATCCGTTGGATGTACATCAGATACTGTTAACTTCAACTTTTGACTCGACTTTTTTGTTTACGTTTTAGTCTTTTCTGCCATGCATCCTTTGGGTATTTTGTATTTCTTCTATGGGTAGATTCAGTTTCAATGCAACTTTTCCCATTATTTCTTTGGTCTTTTCATTATTGTAGTCAGGTATGTTTGCAATTTTTTAATATTTTTGAAAGTTTTTCTTGTTCAATTTCTTCCAAACGTTGTTCAAGGGTACCGAGGCGAGTTTCAAGGTTATTGTTCTTATTTGTCAGCTCTGTATTTTTGCGTTCTATAATTTTTATGGTCTTGCTAAATGAATCTATACATTCTACCACTTCGTCTAATTTAGCGCTATGAAATTGTAACGATTCATTTAACTCACACATTTCTTTTTTGATAGCTTTTTCGACTTCTTTAGATATGTTATTTAGTAGCTTTTTTGCATTGATTTGCACAGGAGCCTCATCATCTTCGTCTTCCTCTTCAGGTATAATAATAGAAGTGTTCTTTCTCGGTGTTTCGAGTTGGCATTCTTGACACGTCCATTCAAGACTCGGATCCACCTTCAGCACTACAATTTGTTTGTTCGTTAGTCTCGTACATTTATTATTCAGATGGACAATCCTTTCACATTTACTGCACTCTATACCTGGTGAAGATTTGGTAATAGCTTTTTTGCACACATCACATTTCGACATTGTAGGTAGTTATTTGATTGCTTGACGTTATGTATGACCGCTAGGAGACCTGGGTATTTTAAAACAACTAAATTATCTAATTAAAAAAAATGTTTACAAATATCGATCTATTATAAGGTATTAATTACATCATGTTCCTTAATATAATGTAGGGTGACCATTATTGCAGATATTTTATTTTCGAAGATTATATTTCAAATGATGGCAACCTTTGCCTGCGGCAGTTATTTTCCAGGCAACCATGTGTTTTAGTGATGAGAAAAAAATAAGCTTTAATTTGATATATAATTTATTAAAAAAACACATGAGTGCAAATATTAACATTAAGTGACCTGTTTAAACCAGGCAACCCTGGGCTTGCGGCAGACTGAGAGCTGGCAACCAATGTTTTTCCTATTCCTTATGCGATTTTCTTTCAAATGATGTGCGATTTAGATAAAAAACATTTTCTCCAAAAACGAGTGACGAAAAACAATAATTAAAAGTGATTGCGGCAGGATTCTTTTAGGCGACCCTAGTGTAATCTATTCTACTATCATGTATCATTCTTAAATATAAGTTTCAGAATAGAATTACTGATCCCTACAGATTTAAGCAATGGGATCTCGGCCTATTAGTTATATTTAGGAAAATCGGATTATATACTTTTGACTATATGAGGAAAGCTGTGCCTATATGAGGTGGTGATATTTTTCTTCGGAAATTTCTTAAAACTTTAAATTTTGCTAGTTTGTTGACAATAAATTTTAATAGTTGATAATAAATTAACTTTTTAGCTATTCGGTTCTCCCTAGAACCCCAAAACCAATGCATACGAGTATGCATAGGTATGTTATACTTCCACACTAATATTATAAAGCTGAAGAGTTTCTTGAACACATCTATTTCCAAAATTACCTTACTATTTGGGTTCTATACTATACTATATTGGGTTGTGGGTTCGATTTCGGCTAAATCTGGAGATTGTTTATGGTTTAAATATTAGTTTATTCGATTTGGTTATTGAAGAAAAAATATTTTTATAACAGATACGGAGCTGGGCTCATCTACAAAACGCTCAATGTATGAAGATATGTAAATATTTATATTCCCTAAGCTTTTTCGTATGGTATGGAACATTAGTAAAACAAATTCTATGTTTTTGAAATAATAGCCGTCTTTTACATGAGTCATAGAGATGATTGAAACAACCACGGATCGGACCACCGTCTACATGTATTGTTTTGTAATTTTTCAAAATAATAGCTACGTATGTTTATAAAACAAAATAATTTTAGCTTCTTTAGGCCGACATCGCGCAGGGGCACAAGTTTATAGCGTGTGAAATTAAATATTTAATATTTTCATTTCTTCACTCTTGCGTCGAGGTAAACACACAATGCTTCCAAAATCGGGCGGTAAGTGGCAAACGGAAGTGTATTAACAATAGGTTCCTATGTTCCCCCGTCTACCCTGTTATGTGCAGGATACGGCGTGAAGCTAAAAATTAAAGTTTTACCTTTTCATAATCATTAACCAGTCCAACGGCGACTATTAAGTATTCGTAGTCTATACTATCTCCATTCGCCGTTTTCACCACATTGTTCTTCGGGTCTATGCTTTCAGCGTAGTCTTGTAACCATTTCGCTGAAGTGGGTAAAACCCGTTTCGAGTCACGTCGCGTGGCCGATACGGGGGTGACCCCCGCACCGACTAACGTGAAAAGCGGTTGATAGTAGTGATCCTGGAAGTCATAAAAGAACATGTTTTTTATTATTTTATTACAATGATTGGTTGAGTAAATAAGATTTTGAATACATAATTTTTTTGAGCCCATCATGGCGCAGCGTCTGTAAACGCGACGGTTGTGGGTTTGATTCCCAATCGGGTAAATTTAATTATTTTAATTTTTTCGCTCTGGTCACAAGACAAAGCGCAGCGTTGAGTTCCGCTACTACAAGGAATGTCATGCCAGAATACTAGTAGTAGGTATACTAGTGGTAGGTGGGTGCGCAGTTTTCTTCAAATCATTTTTTTAGTTCAGATTTTTTTCAATTTTGATCAATTTCTTCCCAAATTAACAGTGCATAACAAGCCTAAATTGCGAGCACGACTCGTAAAACGTACTGTAACATTTTATGAATTAAAAAGTGAAAAGATCGCCCAGGTTTTACTAGCAGAGTCTTAGATTCAGAATTTCTTATATGAATATTCTAAACGTATTAATATATTGTTTATTACTATTATGATATACCTACTACTTTTATCTAATATTTTTTAAATTTAAACAAAAAGTTAAATAGTTCCAATCTTCCCAGCTTAGTTCTAATTAAAATTAACCTCGAAAGTATATTTCGGTCACAAAATATTCTATCACAAATAAAATAAATAAATAAATCAGCTTTACGCCGTATCCCGCACACAGCAGGGTAGGCAGAGGGAACCTATTGTTTAGACACTCAGTTCACCACTTTCCGCCGAGTTCTGGAGGCATTGCGTGTTGAGAGGCGGAACTCAACGCCCGCCTCGACACTAGAGCGAAGAAATTAAAATATAAATGTAAATAAATATTTCATTTTCTTTGAGTGTGGATCGAATCCACAACCAGTCGATTTTACAGTCACACTTTGAGCCCCTGCACCATGACTGGCCTTGATTTCTATCACAAATTAAATAATATTAACATTTCAGAACCAAATATATATCATATAATGATTGGATTTAAACACAATTCAAGTCAATCATAATAATAGGTAATATTAAAATAACGCAGATAATATTAAATTGATAAGCGACAAGTGCTTGGTTGACAACAACTTATACCTTTTTTTATCTTCTATGTACAAAGAAACAAAGTAAAGTTTCTAGATTATCAGGTAGAAATTAATTAAAAAAACACATTTTAGAAATTACTAACTTTTTTTTTAAATTATTGTAAATCATAATACTTTATTGTATTATCTTGACACCTATTGTTTTTTCTTATTAACATAACTGTTTTCACAGTAAGAATAAATATAGAACCTACATGTAAACAAAAATAACCTTCACAATAAGTGACCACAAGTAGCAATTGTATACAATTTATGAGATATTGTGTAGATAATACAGTCTGTATATGTATATAAATCAATATTTAGTACGGTAAAAAAAATATTTTACTTAAAAAACATAAAAACTTGAAGTATTAAAGTTAAGTATTATTAAGTCATGACTACATAACTAAATCAACTATATTTTTCATTGAGTCATTGTGTATGATGAGTAGCTGAACTTAACGCTGCACTTTATCAACAAGAGTGTGGAAATATTTTTTATTAAATATAATAATGTTGCATTCATGAGTGCGGATTGAACCCACAACCATAGCATTTATGGTTAGCTCCTATCCTACTGCACTACAGAAGCCTCTAATACTTTAATTTATCAATAGACCATATTAAATTGAAATGTTTTGTTCTATACACATAATCAATAAAAGTTAAATTAAAAGGTAATCTTTGTAATTTTAAATAGCTTGAATAAATAATACTCTACCTTATGTCAATAATTACTGACTAAGCAAATATTTGAAATGTATCAATGTTTGTAATACTATTTATTTAGATTGTGCTGTATATATACAGCACTCTTAAATAAATGTTCAGTTTTACTTACAGAACTTGGCTCCAAAACTATGACAGAGTCTATCTTAAATTTTTTTGCAAATTTAGCAGCCATAGTACATCCTGCTGATCCACCACCCACCACCAAGAGCTTACATCTATAATAAATGTAATTAACATTGTTTTAATTATTTTAATAATAACTCTGATTAACTACTTTATAGCTTAATGCTTTATCCCACACACAGCAGGGTAGGCAGATGGAATCTGGGAAATTATTGTTAAGACACTCCCATAAAGACACTTTCGTTCTCTACTTTCTGTCGAAATCTGGAGGTATTTGTGTTAGTTACGAGTGAACGCTGCACTTTGCCTCGACTAAGGCTAGCTACTTTAGTGAAATATTTTTATTACAATAAGCTTTAAATTCATGCATGCTTTAAAAATAAAATTGTAGATGGTTTTATACTGCTCATGAAACGAAAGTAGTAGTTTTTAACAGCTATACTTTAATAAAAAATTAGCACTTACGAATAACTTGCATAAGTGATCGCGGACACAGAAAACTTTCGAAATTTTCCAGATGTACCGCTTATGGAACCGAGTCTACAAAGTATGTTATTCATATTTATTGTCAAATTCGGTGAATATATCACTTCAACATAAATCAAACCGTGTCATAACCGAACGTTTTGATTTTAAAGCTCCCTTTTCAAACAAGATGAAGTTATCAAGTTACTATGTTTTCTACTATCTATTGAAATATTGATACTTTAAACACCAATCACTATTCACTTCAGCTGCAATCCGCAAATTGCAAATTTCCTCTTGAGACTTGAATCCCGGCTAAATTTGATTTTACTTGTGTGACTTTTGACACATGACATTGACAAATGACAAATGACATATTTGACCTTGGAAAACCTTGATACCATACCTACTACGTTAATTGTAATTTCAAATTTGTAACTATACATATCGTTCGAAGTTCGCTTCAAAAGTAATAACAAAAGTAATAACAAATAAAACTATAGATGACCACGATGAAATATCTACAGTGTCGTATGTAATACTTCTTAGTAAGTAAAAATATCTCTGCTAAAATTGCTATCCAAGTATCCATTATTACCTTATCTATTGTCTGCGGCTAGTTCTTAAAATGGCGGACGACGACGAAATTGACATTCTTGGAGATTTTTCCTTTAATTCTTGTTTTGCGCAAAATAACCAAGGAATGTAAGTAATGTGAGAGATTTAATTAGCGAACACCTTTTTTATATATAAATAACCAATAATGTCCTTCTAATCACGTAAAAAATCCATGATAATACGTAAAAAATCCATGTTGATACATTTTGACATATAGACCAATACAAAACAATGTTAATGTTTATTTTGTGTTTTTTTTATCTTATTTACCTACTACATTTACTATAACAAGAAATGAACTCATTAGTTAATATTTATAATAACTGAATACTTAACAAGTCATTCAGTCAGTCATAAAGTCTTCTTATAAGTATTCTATAATACAGTGATGATTAAGTTGACAAAAGACAAACGTATTTTTAGACCTTCATGTTCAGACAGAGAAGACACAGTACATCCTCAGTGGCTCCTAGACTCAACAGCAACGAATTGGTATGATAGACAGAATATAGATAACAATAGGTAAGCTTTGAAAAAAAAACAAAGTCCACGCATAATGTAAATCGTAATATACTTATATATTAAGCAAGGTAGTATTTGTCATGCATGCTTTACTTTACGCTCAAAAATCTTTCGTAACAGTTATTATTTTTTTATGTTACTAAATGTAATATTCTGTTAAAGGGTGAAAGAAGGTCCATCTAGAAAACTTTCAGGAAATAGTAAAACAAATAGGGGTATCAATGAACAACAGACTGTCTGGAGTCAAGAAGAAAGACTTATACTTAAAAAAGAAATGGTAAAAATCTAGGTTTATTTATTGCTTAAGTGATTTTATGATTATTGAACATATATTAAACCTATCTCTATAAACATATACCACACACAATAGTTCATTCTTGCTACATACAATTTTGCATATGTTTTATAAAATAAATATAAATCTTCCTTAATATTATTACAGGTGAAATATGGTAGAAATGTTCATAAAATATCAGAAACTTTAAAAACTAAAACAGAAGCTGAAATCCAAGCATTGATAGAGGCTGAACATGGTATACATTTAGATGCACCAGGATCAGCACATAAAAATAATCACAATGAAAGAATAAGCAAAGAAGCAATAATGAACAATGATTTAGTCAATATGAATGATGTACTGAGTATTGTAGCTACTGGTGCTCCTACAATACCTACACCAAAAAAACCATTTAAAACGAAAAATTATAATAAAATGTCCAAAAAAAGCCTTTTAAAACCAAAAGATAATGTTGCCATTTTACTAAATTCCTCGGAAATATTTTATGAGGATGAATTAGTTGTCGGATCTATGGAATCTGTTGGTTCTGAAATAGATACTACAGAGGATATGTTGAAAAAGTCCTTTAAACAACAAAAAGAAAAAATGAAAATTATAAAAAAAATGGGTAATCATAGAAGAAAAGTGACTAGAAATTATGATAAAGGAAAAATAAGGAATAAAAGTAAAGATAATTTAGTTAAATCACCTCAAGGAAGGCAAAGAAAAGACTCCAGTGTGTCTGATGATAGTGTGAAAAGTCCTAAAATGCAAATTGTTTTAGGCTCTGGACTGGCTTTACCTGTTTCAGAGGGAGAACAAGTAGTAAGTAACATTTATAACATAGCTGTATACTGCTCAAAAACACAATTTCATTGAAGCCATCTGTAAATGCAACAGTTACGGATTTAATTCCCACTCAGGGATATGAAATATTTAATTTTTTTGCTTTGATAATAAAGCAAAGCGCCTTCCTTACTCAGTTATGCCACTTAATACTTATGTATTATTTATCATATATAATCTTTCCCTTTTCTTTTTTTATTTAAAAAGTGTCTTTATTTTTAGATAAAAATAGAAAAGAAAAAGAATTCAGAATGTGAAAGTGACATAGAAGTGGACATAGATAGTGACTCTGAAATCACAAATGCTGAAGAAACTGTAAACAAAATGGAAAATACACCCAAGGAAGCTCCTATTGCAGTGCCTTTAAGAAAATTTGAACCAATGCCTAAAAGGAATCGTAAAATACATTTAGTAAGTACATATGTATATTCATATATATAGCTTGGTACCAAGATATTCAGACAGTTATTATTGAATTAGCTGCTTAATTTAATAGGTAAGATCCCAGGGCCCCCAAACCTACGTCATTTTGAGGACTAATATGTTGTTAAGATTGTATGCATAGTCACTAACAGCGTATATACTTGAGGAGCCAGTGACAAGTATGTACGTAACATGTATTGCTATAGTAATGTGTGTGTCACTTTATACATGTGTGTATTGTCAAATATATGATAGTGTATGTTATATTCATTTTATTAATTTATTGTGTTTTTGTAAAAATGGATATATTTTTTTCGTCACATTTCAACATATACATAATAATTTATTAAAAAAATAAACTTTACAGGATGGCGGCGGTGGTTATACAATAATGCACACGGAGTCAGGTGATTTATATGAGATAGGTCAAGAGCCTAGGAAAGAGAGACAGAATAAAAAAACTGCAGTACAATTAATACCATGTCGTTTCTATAATTCAGAGAAACCTGTAAGTTTGTTTGTTTTTTATGGTTATGTAAATTGTTTTATGCTTTTAAAGGTTTATCGTCACTAGAGTGAATGAATATACAGAGTGTTTTTGTCAGCACCACTTTAAATGAAACCACAGTTTTAACTACTCTATAAAAGCCTAATACAATAAAAAAATGTTTTTCCCTAAAAAGAAAAAGTGATTTTTTCCTATCAAAGGGAAACCGCCGCATACGTCTCATTCCGTAATCGAGTCGTAGGTGTTGGCGGCAAAGTTCAAAGTTGCTTAATCTTTAATAGTATTTTTGTAGTAGTATGCGTTTACGTTATTAGCATCTTTGCGTCACTGCGTCACACGAAATACAGGTATGGATAAACATCTTGAAATGGAAAATAAAAAATCCTACGTCTAAACTGTTGAGTTATCTTGATTAATTTCTTTAGGTATGGGTTGGAAATATTTTACCCTATATGCTGTTCCCGTAAAAGGAGCGGTGACGCTTCCTCCTAGTATATATTAATTATAATTTTTACTGCCCCGCTCTAGTAGACTAACTGCGGCATTGAGTTCCACTACTTAACACGCAAAGTTTCGAAAGTTGGCCAGTGCGTGAAAAGAGGAGTGTCTTAACACTAGATACAGCATAAAGCTAAAAAAGTTTTCCTATTTTTTTATTTACACTACTGGATTCTATTATACTAATAATATTTTTTTAAAAAACAGGCTCCCTTCACAATTCATTTATCAACATCAGCCCTCATAACAATGGACGTTCATGCCCATACATCTCGTGGTGAGGTCATGGGGTTGTTAGGTGGAGTGTGGACTCCTCCATCTCTACGCCTAAGGATATATCGCCGGGTTTCCGCAGCAGCCGAAGTAACACATTGCGATATGGATCCAGGTAACGTTGAATGAATAAATGATTTATTACAGTATGGTTGATGACTCATGGCCATTCTGAAGTTAGGCTTCCTGAACTATTGCACATTTGTGCACTGACGAAGACAGTTTTAGCCATCTACAGCTAATTTCCGCGCGGCCACGACTGGTCGATCATACTGTATATATTTATTAAAGCACTTTAACTAATATATTATCGTTTCACAGTATCACAATCGCAAGCCTCCGAGTGGCTGACGTGCCGCGGCACGCCCGTGTGCGGCTGGCACCACTCGCACCCGCGCTTCCCGCCCTCGCCCTCCGCGCAGGACCTGCGCTCGCAGCGCGCCGTGCAGGCGCTGCGCGCGCGTCGCCCGCTCGTCGCGCTCATCTCCTCGCAGGGCTGGGCGCCTGGTAGACGCGCGTCGGTCGTCAGGTACGTCTGTAGTGTAGTGTCGAGACACTCTGTTACCATTAAGACAATGACTCCAATGTTCAGTAGTCCATACCGCGCTGTCTCGTTACCAAAGGAAATTGAGATATTAAATAAATAAATATATTATTTTAATATTTCCGTTTCCTTTCTACAACTAACTAAAATCTACTGGTTGTGGGTTCGATTCCACTCGAGGAGATGAAATATTTACTTCAAGTTTCAATACTTAATCAAGGCAAAGCACGGCGATAGGTTCCACCACTCAGCACGCTATACCTCCAGAATTCGGCGGACAGTTCTCTCTGCCTACCCTGCTGTGTGCAGGATACAGCGTGAAGTTGATTTTTTTTAAATTTTTATTTGTACTGTATTGATATAGTGAGTATATACGCTGTCTCACATTAGCACACAGAGGGAACCTACGTTAGGTGAGATTACAGCGCGACTCATTTTCCGCTCAAATTTCGAAACGCTGTGTTAATCGGCGCAACAAAAAGATAAGCCCAGCGTTTATCTCTGGCTAAGAATATCCTTGGCTCGTATTTTTTAATATTAATATAATATAACTTCTTCCAGGTGTTTCCGCACAGAAGAAAACGAAGAGGACCCCGACTTGCCTTTGGGTTACCAATTAAATATCAAACTAGTTCCCGATCTCACATCCGATACTTTGACCGCTTTACTCGACGACTTGCGGGACCTACTATTGAACTTTAGTGATAGGAATCATTTAAGCGTCAACATGGTTGAAGATGTGTGCCCTTTGGCCGGATTGACGTATTTGGAAAAGGTATATATTTCTTTTTTATTTTGTCAGCTTCACGCTGTATCCCGCACACAGCAGGGTAGGCAGAGCTAGTTGGAAACTTCCCCACTTACCGCTAAGCTCTGGAGGTTTTGCGTGTTGAGTGGCGGAACTCAACGTCGCGCTTAGCCCCGACACCAGAGCGAAGAAATGGAAATATAAATGTAAATAAATATTTCATTTCCTCGAGTGGGAATCGAACCCACAACCAGTCGATTTTACAGCCACACTTTGTGCCCCTACATTACGACTGGCTTCAAGGTATATTTTTATTATTATTTATTACGACATTATTTTTTATACATGATCTGAAATTGAGTTTGGGGTATCTAATGTTACGCTTTGTCTTATTATATAAATTAAAATATTTTCATGTATGAAAATTAGTTTGATAATGACCACATGAATAAGAAAAATATTTAGGCGTATGAGATAATTTTTTTTATATATGTAGTTTAATTAAATGATCACTTAAAATTACAAAATTGTTTTTTTTTTTTTTTTTTATCCTGATCCTTTAATCTTCCACCCGAATTCAAGTTTGGTTCACCAGAGCAAAGAAGCGTTTTCAGCTATTGCACATTGTTCACTCAGGAAGAACATTATCAAAAAAAAAAGTCCTAAAATCAAATCTGCGCAGCCGTCTAGAGACAACTTCAGGGAGGCCACGACTCGTCGGCCGTACTGTTTTTGCTAACTAATACTAATTCATATTACAGTGTATATCCAGTATTCGACATCACATGCGTTCCGCCGGCTACGAGGACGGCGACCCGCTCGTACAACAACTTGTACAAGGATTAAGAGATATATTTAGATAAAGTTTATCTGTCAAATATTATTATATATAACAGAGTACCTGGCTGCGTATTTAAATAAATTAAATATATTGAGATTATAATAAAAGAAGTTAGTAAGAGTTATGTTTATGAGTAATTATCCAAGTTGTCTTATATTATGTTTACTGTAAAATATTTGCGAATATAAAGCAGAATTTCTTTCATACAATTGAGTGTAATAAAGATTTTCAATTGCTATTGTATTATAAATTACTTTAAATTAAATTAATTTAAATTACTTTCAAGTATTATTATTTATTAAAAAGCAATAAATAAACTATTAATTGAAAATAAACCATCGCATTTTATTTCTACAAATAATGACTACCTATTTTATATGTAAGTAAATAAATAGGTTTAAAATAAGAGGGTTCTCGATAATAATATATTTTATTTGTACAATAATAAAAGTCAAAGATATATATGGCACAGTTCCAGTTTATTTTTTTTAAATGTTACATGTGCTAGATAAAAAAATAATACAGTCCGATTAGTGAAACTCTTTTACTATTAGACAAGGTTCGATACGACGATGCGCCATCGCTGTCGGTAATACTAATAATTAATTATTTTATTACAAATCGATTATTCCCACATCCGTATACACTTTTAAACTTGAAAAACATTATACTTTACAATTTTAACGAGCAATTTTTAACTTTCGCATAGTTTGAGCCCTCAAGGACAATATGTATTTTATTACGTACTTTCATACGCTACAGTACCGAGTGAAAGTGGCCACGTGATGCGCTTTACAAAGATATAGTCATCTATTTATACAATCGGCGCTGTTATGGACGGGCCGGGGGGTCATCTGACGCGGGTTAGGGTGGAAAATAGGGGAGGGAGGGAGTCAAAACAAGTCCAGGGAACTAATACTGTAAGATTAATATGTACAGGGAAGGAAGACATCGAACAGAGTGAAACATCCCGCGCCGGAACCCGCGACCTCCGCCCAATAAATTATACATTAATTAATTAAATAATTAAAAAATAAACCAAGTTCGAATCGCAGTGGCGTTACCTCTATATTTACACGTTACATACTTAAGTCTAATTAGAAGCATCAACTATGAAAAACTTATCAACATTGAAGGCACATTATTACGCACCCTATTCTCAATATAGTGCAGTGAGGTGCACTCGGCCGGCGGCGACGTGTATACACGCGGACTAGTCATTGTTAGGTAACTGGTTATCCGAAACTGATTTACTAGCACTGTAGAGCGATATGAAAACTTTGTAAATGTAATTTTTTTAATGTATTTCAGAGATATTACGTAAGCAAAATATGGCGGAGCCGGAACCCTGCTCATTCAATCAATCAATTATATATTTTCTTTAATTGCGTGGATTCACAAGCTAAATTATATAATAATGTATAAAGACAACTTTTTATTGTAGATATAAGTAACATTTTATAATAAACATTTACAAAGTCAACACATCACTCTGATGTACAATGACTGGTTTTCAATACAAAAACAAACGATCTTTACAAGACAGCTGCAACCTCAATAACATCAACTATCCATATATCAAATGAGAAATATAAACAAAAACAATTTAGTATTAATTCTTATACTTAGAAAACACACAATAAAATTGTAGTTCTTTTTATAAATATAAGAAAATGATTTATCGCTATAAAACTATTTTGTATCTAAATCATCTTTTTGTTTGTATTTCTCGAATATTCCAAAGAATATTATATTCAATATATTTAGTTGAGATCTTTTTTATACAGGATGTTGAATACATATTTCAATTTAACATTTGCATTCCACAATTTGACGTAAAAGATACTAGTGCTCGTACAGTCTGTGTTGAGTGGTACATATTTACATAATGAAGTGCTTGAATATTATATAAAAAGTTTAGTGAATTAAAAAATAAACCCAAAGCAGCCAGTATCTCCAACGGCAAACGTCAAATCGCCACGTAGTGATCTCCACTGGACAGAAATGGAACAGAACGCGTCACTTTATTCTATATTAATTTAAAATGTACAAACTAAGCAGTCATTCACGTAACGCTAAGAGTAAAAAAATTGCATACGACATTAAAAAAAATCGCTTTTAAAATATATCGTACAGTAGTAAGCGTACCCAACAACTAGCTCATTAAAAAATTAAAATATTTTTATATATATAAAAAAAAAGCTAAAAACGTCGAGGAACAGAATTCACTTTACATTGTATCCGCCGTACTTCTTATCATAATTGCTGATAACGTCATATTAATATTATTATTATTTATACAATAAATAATTTACAATATTTCAAAGTCGCCCTGGCTGTATGCACCGGGACATGCGTCATTAAAAAAAAACAAATATATAATCTGTACGAAAGTACTGCTTTTACCTAATTATGGACTATCGATAGTAAATTACTATTTTTTTAATAGAAGGAACGGATTTAGTTAGAAATAACCTAAATTTTTATGACTATACCACATTAGAGTATTCACTGGATTAGTATAAAATATACATATTATTATTTGTTTTATAAACAATATATATACAAGTAGTTTTCACAGGATCGCTAATCATTACTTTTGGAAGGACTGTCAATTATTATAAATTTGTGATTTAGTACTATTAGAGAAATAGAACTGATCATACATTATAATATAATTAATTTTAAAATAATTGTTTTGAAATTTTCAGTCAAGTAAAAAAAAATTCATCACACACTCAAATTCGACACAACTTCGAGTACTTCAAATTTATAATAATAATTATTATTTACACTAAAAATAACTCGTAAGTTCAGAGCAAGTATAATTAGAAAAAATAAGAGAGACAATCAATATATAGACTGCGTAGAGCCTAATAAAAAAGATATAATTATCATAAAAGAAATAATCAATATCGACTAAATTATTATAATAATATAAATTTTATACAAAATTTTCGAAAACAGAAAATTTAAAATATTAATAATTGATCTAAGAAAAGAGCACATATCCTAATTAGCTTGCTCTTAACTAAAAAATCATACCAATATGTTAATAGTTAGACCTCAACCAATAAACATTGAATCTTATACAAGGAAGGGAACAGCCAAGGCGACCACTGCACTGCAACTGCACTTGCAATGAATATTCCACCTTATTATTTATAACAGATAGTTCAAATTTACTCGTTGCGAAAGGGCGATAATTTGATAAGGACATTGGACCTTATGTCTTAAGACAATTTTTTTATTGTATTCGTTGCATTGTCAAAGGATATTATAGGATATTGCCAATGACAGAAACTTCAACTTCGCTTATTAAAAATAGAACAATAAAGCAAAAGGATTTTACTTGCCTACGTAATTTGAACCTTATCTCTTAAGGCAGAGGGTTCGTTATATCGTTCGAATAGTTTGTTCGTTGCTGTGACAATTGTATACAATATAAATTGAACATTATTACATAAGACGGAAGGTCCAAATTAGTTCGTTAACATGGCAACGACAAGGAACACATGTTGGGCCTTATCGTCTACGACAGGAGGTTTAATTCGCTTCGTTCTATACTTTTAACGCGAGACAATCCTAGTTATTTCGTTACCATGGTAACTATATATATATGCAACACATATTGAACTTTATCTTCTATGACCGAAGGTTCAAATTGTTTCATTCTATACTTTTAACGCGAGCCATAACTTTTCCTTCGAACATAGGCAGCGTGTCGGCGTCGTTGCTCACTTCCTCTTGTATGACGGTGTTGTCGAGGTCCGCACATTCAGTTTTAAAGAAGTATCTGTAATTGATAGGTTTGATTTAATAACATTTTAAGATAATTTAGTTTTTTATTACTAGAGGACCCGTTGACGCGTAAATAATACGCGTTGCCGTAGCAACGTGTATATTACTTTATAAATACAAGAGTGTATATATTGTGAAATGCATGGGGTAGTGTATGTATTTTTTTTTTTTTATGGAAAAGGACAAGTATGTAATGTTTTATTTATTTATTTTAATGTACTTTATAAGTATTATTATTGAAAAATATTAGCGTTCTGCGCTTTTCCTACATATAAATGCAGGTGTAGGCAGAAGGAACCTGGGAAACTAGCGTTAAGGCATTCTGTTCCCATTAAGACCGTTACCCATTGCGTGTTAAGTGGCGTTTACAGTCCCACTTCCGAGTCCCTGAGCCACGACGTCACAGATATGAATGCACGTTTTTAAAATAAAATCTACGAATTTGTTTTAAATAAAATTGCCAATCTTTTTGGGATAGTTACCATTTTCTTATAAAATTTTAAAGTTTCATTATAATTTGTTATGATATTATAAAACGACGTATGTATATTAATTTTATTTACTATAAATAAGGGGATATAACATATTAGGATTATTATAAAAATATACCTATTAAATTATCTTATCTTCGCTTCTATTATTATATTTAAATGATTTCAACAAAAAAATACCCAAAATTTGAAATAATGTAGTTAATATAGCAAAAATTACCTATAATTTCCCTTCCTAGGTAAGTAATCCTTAAAAGTCTTCAACGTGAGGGGGGCTGCGGGTACTTTAAAGCGGTAGGGTACACTCTCGTCTAAGAAACTCACTACGACCACCGTGTGAACATCTGTACCCTGTGTACCCCCGGTACCAGTTGTACCCCCTGCGTTACCGCTGCCTGCGCTTGATTTGCTGCCTGTACTACCGCCGGTGCCACTGGAACGAAAAGAAATCGTATAAAATATGTGAAATATGTGGGTTATCAATTATAACTTTGAAAGATTTTATTGACCGTACTGACTGTACTGTATTTTATATTGACTTTACGATACGGTCGATAAGTCGTGGGCGCTTTGAAATAGATTTGCAATGTCTTGAAAATTAGGTGGTGCGTGAAGAACCGAGTGTCGTGATACTTATTTTGCATCTCCCTACTAAGCTGTATGCGGAATTCAGCTTGAAATTAAGGAAAAAAAATATCTTACCGACTCCTTTGGGTCTTTTCCCTTCGCCTATGTTCATCTCGATCAGCTGATGAGCCTCTGGACGACATGTCTCTATAGTTCCTTCTGTCCATTCTCTCTGAACCCTCGGCTATCCACAGGAGGATACGGGGTTCAACTCCCGCCGCACTAGTAGTGCCTTCGCTCACCACTGACACCCCACTGTCAGTTAGCTCTGTCACGGTCTTTTTGGAGAATGATCTGGAATTAAGAAGGAATGGAAATAGTATAAAAAAAATATGACTTTATTAATTTTCCTATATACTTAACAGTAAGGTAGAACTCAATTACACGCACCTCCTGGACAGCGTGGGCGGCGCGTCGTAGTGGCCCGAGTCGGCGGACAGCGCGGAGGGCGCGCGGCGCGCGTGGCGGCGCGCGCGGCGCCCGCCCGGCGGCGACGCGCCCGGCGTGCGCTCCGACCACACGCGCGACACGTGCTGGTCTGGAACCCAATTACTATATTCATTATACTATTTATTTATAAGGGAATATACAGAGAGAAAAGCGGACTAAAGGCTTCCCTTTTACTTCTAACCAATGGAGTTAAAGTAATGGATCCAACGAGCCAATAAATGTAAATATTCAATCTTTAATAAACAATATAAATAATAACTCACCAAGTATGTCCTGATCGTTGTCATCGTCCAGCTGTAACTTCTCTCGTATGGCGGCGGCCACTAGCTGAGGCGGTAACGCTTGAGCGCACATGTCATCGCCTTCACCCTGTAAAATAATTAACATTTTTTTTAAATAGAATAAACTTTAATCTTTAATCTCCCGAAAATTAAAGCTATAGCTAGCCAAACGTGAAGCTTAAGAAAAAATAAAAGTGATGTACCTCAGCTAATCTCCGTTCCAAGCGTTCCTTGTTTTCTTGATCACGCTTGACGCGCTCCAGCTTTTCAATGAGGATGGGCGCGAACTCGTCTGGGGGCAGTACGCGCAACTGTTCTGATTGTACGCGCTGCGTGCGCGGTATCATCTACAAACAAATTGCAATATATCAAAACTAAAATATTACCAAATATTATATATGATTGTAATAAAACATAATCCAACAAAACGATATACAATTACTATTGTAACATCCAAATTTCAACCAAAACCAAACGTAGCTCACCATAGCAGTGTCAGTGTCCTTGTTGATGACGGCGTGCCGGTCGAGCCCGTACAGCCGCGGCCGGTGGCGCGCCTCGCGGCTCTCCCGCGCGTTGCGCACCGACATGCCATCACTGTAAATATTATTACAAAACTATTAAGTTATACATCAAAATAATATCATTATTATAAATAAGGATTACCTAGTTCTGCCATTTCCTATTGTTCTTTTTCGTATTCAATTAATTACAATACAAATGTTTATATATAAAAGATTTTTAAATAATTAAATAATGTGATTTGTTTGATAAAACTTAAATAAGCTTTAAAAAATTAAAATGAAACTTAAAATGAAAACAAAATGCTAATAAACGATGAAAATAATTAGTAGGTGTATCTAATAAAGCATATGGATACAGCCGGTGGGGCTTACATCTACTGTTATAGTAATACTTACTTCTATACAAGAAGATATCCAAGTGTGTGACTGTTGTGATTTTTATTGTTTTATAAACTTACCATTTGACTTGTAAAGGAAATGTATAGTTGATTGTTAGAGCAAAAGATAGAGATAGAGAAAAAAAGAGATCTATCAACTGCCATAATAAGACTTCCACTTATTATTTATAAATTCTATATTTATTATTTTTCTTTAACTCTGCTTATGATGACAATAAAAAAAAAGGATTTATCTAATATTTGTATCATATAGGGCTTCCATATATAGTTCCATCTTCACTCTGTGAAATAAACTTTGGAAAAGTGAACAATATCGTTTTTGTCTGTTTTGACACTAAGTTCTCTCTTCTTCTCTTATATATGTGGTACAAAGCATTACATCTATGTAACTCTCCCTAACTAACTACTAAACAAATACTCATACACTGCTCACACATGAGGCACATCGATCACTTGCGACTGTCCGGTAGGCAGCAGATGATACTGGGATAATGTCAAAGTGACAGTACATTATTTTTTAAATTTGATTACAGTACAACCGACAAGTCGTGACCGCCCTGAAGTTAGGCTTTCGGAACTTTTGTTAATTAGGGAAGAAAATAATCAGTTAATAACAATGTATAGCTAACTTCAGAGTGGGCGTACTGTAGGAGTTTGAGGCTACTCACAGACTGCTTCCGGACAGCGACACGGCGTCGCTGTCGGTGCGGCCGCTGCTGAGGCTGGCGCGCTCCGAGTCCTGGCGCGAGGCGGGCGTGTAGCCCGCGTACGACACGTGTGCGCTGTACACCGACCGCTTGCGACTGCCCGGCGCACGGCACGGCGGCGCGGCGCGACGCGGGGGTGGGGGACGGGGGACGGGGGACGTCAAAGTGACAGGTCGGTTTTTTTAATTGAGATGGACCGAGGTTGAGGCAAAGGTACAACATTTTCATATGTAAAAATTTTTAGAAAGAATTCAATTCAAAACATGATTGTGATAGGTCGATAGTTTTTTTAAATGGGAAGTTAAGGCGAAAGTAGGGATTTATTTGAATATATGTTAGGTTTTTGATGAAGAATTGAAGATAAAATTTATAAAATTATTGATCATTCGAATTTTAAATTTAAATAGGAAGGAATATTTAATTAAGTTAGAGGGTGTATGAGTAAGGAATTAGGATTTGTATGTCAAGTGGTCATCAGCATAGCAGGTGCACAATGTCGGGGCAGCGGGCATGCGGGGCACAAACATGGGGGAAAAACAATAACGCAAAATAAGTAAAGCTCGAAATAATAATTAAATTAAAAAGAAGCGTAAATCTAGTTCACTCATGCACTGCGGGGGTCACACTGCTAGCACTATTCTATAGTCACTAACACTTTAACGTAGCAGTCACACTATGATAATAAATGATAATGAATATTTAAAATTTTACAAAAAAAAAATATTTAAGAAAAGTATCACATATTTAAAAACTTATCCTATTTATAATATAACTAAGGTTAAAATATAAATATTAAAAAGTCGGTTCGTCAATACAACATATAGTCAACAGTGATACTTTTCTATATACCTAGTACAAAAATATGTGTAGTGTATAAATATCTAAACCAGACGTGATTAAGTTAACAAGTTAATTTTCATATATATCTGTTTTACCATATTCAATTGTTTAGTAAGGATTTATTTTAAAAAAATTGAGTTTGAGTTGTGGTGTAAAACAGATAGACGTGTCGATTTAGGCGTAGTGCTAATAATGATCGCGCCTGGTAAAGACTCCAGTAGTAGTCCGGGTAGATAAAGACGGGCACTCACGGCGCGACGTCGCAGTGCAGGCGGCGCGACTGCGTGAGCAGCAGCGCGTCGTGCGTGAGGCGCGCGCCCACTGCCCCCGCGCCCCCCGCACCCGCCGCGCCCAGCTCCTGCCCCTCGTGCAGCGTCGCGAGCCCGCCCACGCTCACCTGGGAATTACAATTCTGATGAACTCTAGTCCTGCTACGTGTCGTGGTTTGTCTGCACGCTTGTTAACACTGATCTCCGAATCGTCTTAATCTATTTAATTGCAGTTTTGTCTATTGTCATTTGGAAAAGTTCCGTTAACATTGTTTGTTTACTTAAATCGGTTCGTAATTAAACAAGTTATATATAAAACGTTGGGTTCAACAGAACTACCACAAAATATTTTAATTATTTTCCAAAAAAATAATGATTTATAAGAAATTTATAAAATTTATATAAGGAGCACAATTATTTTCATTTAATTGTAAAATCAAAATAATATTGCATTTATTATTTATCATATGCATATTTGGCTTACAATTATTGTGTTTATATTTTTAAGGTATAATTTATATAAAT
>DWLH01000466.1:0-20287 GCA_018249795.1 Heliconius telesiphe telesiphe
CACGTCACGGAAATGAAGATGCTGAGGTGGATGTGCGGCGTAACGCGGTCTGACCGCATACGCAACACATTCATTCGAGGTAGTCTTGGAGTCCGTGACGTAGCGGATAAGCTCCAAGAGCGTCGCCCTGAGATGGTTTGGTCACGTTACGCGCCGGCCTAAGAATTATGTCGGATGCAAGTGCCTTGCTGTGTCAGTCCCTGGAGTGAGACCTCTCGGACGCCCAAGGAAGCGCTGGTTGAATGTCGTGATGCAGGAGCCAATGGTCTTACCACCGAGGACGCTAAACACCGTGCAAAGTGGAGTAGGTAGAGTAGCAAAGCAGACCCTGGCAAATAGCTGGGATTAATGCCAGGAAGAAGAAGAAGAATAAAGCGGGAGTTTGTTTGTTTGTTTAAACTCTAAGATCTCTGGATCTACTGGTCCGATTTACTTTTTTGTTTTGTATAGATATAAAAAAAAAAATATGCGTAAAGATACTAAAAGGCACAACTTAGACACGCTCATAGAAATCAATTCAGAAGAACAAGCTGCAGCAAGAAAAGCAGCTCAACAAATCAGAGCAGCTGAAATTCGCAGACGAGAATCTCGAGAATAGCGTGATGAAAATCTGTGACGTAATATATTTTAATGGGGAACGGCGCGAGACTGGCACATAGTCTCATTAAGTAAGTGTGACACGAAAGGACCGAGTACAAGTCATGCGTTGTGTTAACACGTGCGTGTTTTTTGCTTGGTTTTCGTATAAGCTATAGACATTAATTATTCTCCACATTCTAAAATGACATAGGCTTCTAAGCCTTACCGTATTATATGCCGAATGTTACTATATTCCGCGTGTAATAGGGAAAGGCGTATGAAACTAAAAAAAAATACTATTAAAATTTTCGGGAATTCTTAATGAATTATGAATTGACAACAGTCAAATTATCAGCTAAGCTGACAACATTTTTTGTGTTTGTTGTTCTGAAAATTATACATTTATTTTTTTACTATTCAATAGCAAATTATTAACACTAAATCAATTTATTACTTTAAAGGAGAGAGCATTGTTTACATCGTCATATACGTTTTGTCGTCTTTTCGTTTTAGAAATCGATGAAGTATCATCAGCAACCAATACTATCTCATCCAACTAAATATGGTAAATCATTAATATATAACAAAAGAGAAAAGGACCAGAACAGACCCTATGGGACTACCATACTGACCAATGCCCTATGTGATTTCTTGCTATTCACATCAACCCTCAGAACACACTTAGCTATGTCCGAGAATTGTTCAAATAGAATATACATATATTAAAGTATAATATTTATTAAATGTACTTATTTTGTTTTTTATATATAGAATATTACAGAGTATGTTTCATAGGCTAAGAGAGATCAAATAAAAATCATTTCATTTCATGCAATTTATTAAAAACCTGAATAGAAACAATGATAAACTATCCAAAAAAAAATTGTTTATCAATACATTAATGACTACTTGTACTATTGTTAGTCACTTCACTCGGTTTTGAACTACCAAGATATTCCTTTTTAATCATATCGGCCCCCATTTCACCTATCATAATCGTTGGACCATTGATGTTTCCACTTGTCGGGCTTGGCATAATACTAGCATCTATAACACGTAGCTTTTTGGCACCAAATACTTTCAAGAAATTGTCTACCACAGCGCTTTCAATATTTTTACCCATTTTACACGTTCCTACAGGATGGTATACAGTTAAAGCAACATTTTTTACGAAACATTGCCAATAATCATCGCTTTGGAATTGGAAGTTATTACATTGGGTTATATTTATTCTCTGAACAAATGCATTTATCGATTTGAAAAATGGCGCGTTTACTATTTTAATCAATTTCTTAATACCCTCGACTGATGCTTGTACATCCCTTTTATCATCAAAATAACTATAATTAATCTTAGGCTTATCGTTAGGATTTGATGATCTTAAAGATATTACACCTTTCGACAATGGATGTAAAAGATGAACGCTAAATAGATATAATGGTTTTTGTGCATTAAGGTCGATAAAAGAAGCCGCAATCTCATCTTTAAAAATACCAAAACGTGCTTTCAGGCTTGATGTATTTTTTGAAAATAAAGCAAAATGATTTTGGAATTCAGGATATGACATATTTTCATTACGAGAATAAAATGCATTTACATCGCTGAAATACGGCTGTGCCAATAAGCCACTTTTATTGTACATATATTTAATTACTTCAAATTGATTAGGGTTTGTATCATAATATTCTACATCGTCCCCGTAGATAGGAACAGGAACATAACTATGATCTTGTAAATTCTTACCTACTTGAGTTGAATTAACTTTAACTGTAATATTTTTAGATAGCAAGTGATCTTGGGGACCTATTCCAGACAACATCAGTAGCCGCGGAGAATTTACAGTTCCAGCACTAACAATTACTTCTTTATTTGCATAATATGTTCTTTTTACACCATTCACAGTTACATTGACTCCATAAGCTTCTTTTTGATCATTAAGAAGAACTTTAGTTACAAAAGCTCCGGTAACGATTTTTAAATTTTTTCGTTGTAGATTTGGTTCTAAATAGGCTGCATAGGTACCACGTCTTTTGCCATTAGCAGCAGTCCCTCTTATAATTCCAGCCACGCCATATCCTTCAAATTTTGCTGCGTTAATGTCTTTGACTTTTTTATGTCCAATATACTCCCAAGAATCTAAAACTTTCTCAGTAATGTATCTGTATGTGCTATTGAAAGTATTTAAAACTAAAGGTCCGTTACTTCCGTAGTAACTTTTTATCTCAGGATCTTGCAGTAAATTCGAATCTTGCAAACTTTCAAATTTTCTATATATCGATTTAACATTTTCAGGTGTCCAACTAGGATTTCCTCCATCTACCCAAGATTGAAAATCGGCATCTCTACCTCTTGTGTATATCATTGCATTCATTGAACTGCACCCACCCAACATTTTTGCTTGTGCCCAATATAACTGTCCAGTTTTTAGCCCTTGATGGTAAACGCTATCATTTTCAGTTGCATATTGCCAGTCATAATTACTGCCATAAAGTTGACGACTTAAATATGGTATCTACAACAATTTTTATAATAATAAGTTCTTTGATTTCTACGATTATTATACATTTTAAATGAAATTATCTTACCTGGATTAATCGCGTATATTTTGTATTTTTATACATTTTTGGAAACCCAACGTTTCGAACACTTTGCGTCATACATCGATCAAACAAAGAGACGTTCGAAACGTCGGGTTTCCAAAAATGTATAAAAATACAAAATATACGCGATTAATTCGGTTAAAATAGTTTCATTTAAATTTTTTATTTTATAATTACAGAAATAATAAATATAATTTTTTTTTTTTTTATTCACGCTGTATCCCGCACACAGCAGGGTAGGCAAAGGGAACCTAGCGTTAAGACACTCCGTTCCCCACTTTCTGCCGAATTTTGGAGTCATTTCCTGTTGAGTGGCACAACTCAACGCCGCGCTTTGCCTCGATACCAGAGCTAAGAAATGGAAATATAAATATAAGTAAATATGTCAATCTCCTCGAGTGAGGATCGAACCCACAACCAGTCGGTTTTACAGTCACACTCTGTGCCACTGCGCCTCGACTGGCCTCAAAATTAAATTATTAATCAAATATAATAGCTATTCAGTTATTAACGTATGTTATATAAAAACAAGTATTATTCCCTTACATCAGACTCTAAGGGTGGCTTGGGACCCGCTTCCAGAAGTAGCACTTTCCAAGTGGGAACTTCACTAAGACGAGCTGCTAGTGCAGCTCCAGAGGATCCTCCTCCCACGATTACAAAATCATACTTTTCCAAATCTAAAATATAAATACAAAAGTAGAGCTTAATTTCTTATCTTAAAACTAAAATGATTGACTTACATTGAAATATTATAAAAACTTATTGAAGATATTATCAATAACTCATTTTGTTTGTTAGTAATTTTTCAGAACGCACAGTTTAGTAATGGATAAGTAAAAAATTCTATTGTGACGGATGTATGTGTGTTATTGTCGTTATATAATTTGTGATAAAATAAGTGTTTTTTAACATTTTTTAAGTGTTATTCCACATTTAGGAAAGAAAAATACGTGTGTTGAGTACCGGAACTCAACACCATGCTTTGCCTTGTTAAAAGAGTGAGAAAAATGAACATTTTATAAAAATAATTTCTTCGAGCAGAAGCATCGATCCCACAATTGTCACGTTTACAGTTACAAACTTATGCCCCTATGTCGTGCGGGCCTCTCGTTTTTAATAAAGTAAAAAAAAACATGTCCAATAAAAATAGACTTAAATGTTAAAAATAAAATGGTAAACTTACTTCGTGGAGCAGAACTCGGTGTGTCCCATACAAAACACTGTGATGCAGCTAAAAAATTAATTGCCGACGCGAACAGCTGTGACGCTGCTCCTGTGGTTGTCGCGCAACCAGTTGTTCCATTGCTAATGAAAAATATATTTTCTAGTAAGAAACTGTAATTGTTATATACACTTAAGTAATAAAATTATAATGAAGTGTTGTTCGACATTTAGAAGTATGAAATGAACCTCCCGACTATTTAGTACCAGATGTAAATACTATGATGTTATTAAGTACACTATATATAAACACTAAAACTGACAAAACAAAGTAAAAAGAATTTGGCATATTTATCTTTGTATGGTAAATTAGTGCAGAAAGTCAATATATTTTATTTACATGTAAGATAGTTGGCTATATTGTACCGGTTGTTAAATCGTACCACCCACTTAATTCCCACTAAATGAACGTTTTTTATTCTGGCAATACTAAAGCATAGCTGGCATTACTTAAGTTGGGTCTGGTTTAGGAGATCACTGTGTATGAGAGAGTGCTCACAATAAAATAAAATAAATTTCGGTGGATTTTGTTACTATTTTTTGGCTGTTAAACCTAAAGTGTAAACGGTAAGCTTTCAGAATTTTCTATTTAACTACATTGATCTTTGGTTATTATACTATTTAGTTAGATTATTTATTGTCCGTACATTATAGAAGGGAGTAGGTACCTACCCAATTACTTACTAGTATTTTTTTTATTTTATATTCTTTATTGCAGATTTATGAAAAGAAAATGAATAGAAAATATTATAATTGGAATCTGAGGGCTGTGATTAATTGATAAGGAAGAGGAGATAGATAAAAGACACCGTACCTTTTTATTAATCTATAACTAAATAAATTTGTAGAAAATAAACTTTTTTTTGTACATTTTGTGTGGGAAACCTCGAAGTACGATTTAGAACCCTCGAAACGTACCGGATTCTAAATCGTACCGATATCTACTTTTTAGAAAAAACCTATTAGAAAGAAGATTGCAGAATAGTAAATTCAATTAAGTCAACTAAACATCGAAGAAAGAAACGTAAGAATAACCTTAATAGTTTTCTCGAAAAATTGGATAGAAGTTAAGTGGTACAATAAAGCCAACTCTAGTACATATTTTAAATAATGCATTAGAAATATATTATTTGAATAAATTAATATAGCAAGCTTTACGACAATGCTATCTATATCAACGTATATTTTACGTGCGTATCAGAGGGTCCAATATTCTTAGTTCCAATAAGAAGTTTCTTTTTTTATTTTAAAGTATTAAGTTATTGCGGCGTTGAGTTCTGCCAATAAACACGTAATGCCTCCAGAATTCGGCAGAAAGTGGGGAACGGAGTGTCTTAACACTAGGTTCCCTCTGCCTGCCTGCTGTGTGCGAGATACAGCGTGAAGCTGATTTTATTTTAACAAGTATTATACTAGGAAAGAAAAATACTAATTTAGAAAACGTATAAAAAATTTAACGTAGCGGAATTTGAATCCGCGCCTCTTGGAAACCGTCCAAGCGCTCTATACGCTAGTTTTGAACGTATTTTTATACGTTTTCTAAATAAATAAGATATATTTTATGTTTAAAAAATATTTGAAAAGAAGAAAAATATACTGAAAACCAAAACTGACAATATAAATATTAAATGAAATTAAATAAGAAAAAAATTTAGAATACCTGTATTTTTTTTAGATGGATTGATTCAAATCAAAATGATAGAGAAGAATGAATTGGTAGGTCAATAATTAAATATAATAATTATTGACTTAAGAAGCAATTGTCAGTGCTATATAAATTATAATAAATTATATAGAGTTGATATCTGGAATACGATTTTACATTATAGACATACAAATATTACACATATTTAATAAAAAATAATTTATCAAATAGAGTTTAACACTTACAACAGCATTTTGAAGTAAAGCTATGGCCGAAGAGATATGAGCAACTGTGGCTGAATCCTTTAACTTTTCATTTATATAATAGCTAAAAATAAATAAATCGTCATTAAATACATAAGTAAAGTAGGTTTATTTTTGTATCGACATCTGTTCTATTAACAATAAATTTAAATTAAATACACAAATATTTTTCAGAATTTACTTATCTACATATTTCAGCGTACTGTAAAAAATCTTTATAGCTTTTTATTTTTATCTTAGTCGTGGTCGTATGGTAATTTCACTTTCTTCTTTTAGAATTAGGGTGGTAAACCAAATATTGATTATTATTATGATGATTGTTTGAGATGATGATTTATGTGAAAAATGTGTAAGTGAAAAACAGCAAGATTTTTAGGGAAGTTCCAAAAGGACTTTTGGGACAATATAGACTACATTTTTAGCTCTTAATTTTCGATCGGTATGTACGCAGCCAAACTTCCTTGAGTGCTTTGGTGTCTAAGAGACGTGAGATCAGTATTAGTGTGTTTATTTTTGTGGACGTCACGTCCTTGTTTGTGTGGTTATTTAGAAGTATCTCATTAATGTCATATCACTAATCGTTCAATTGTTTTAGATGGACGAACCAAGTACTTCTGGAAGTAGTAATAAAAGAATAAAAGTAGTTTCTGATAGGTCTCCAGGCTTCGATTAAACCATACAAACGTGTTTAGAGCAGGAACTAGAAGGTGATTTCAGCGATGTTGATGACGAGCTCGTTGATCTGGATTTTCCATTGGAAAGTGAACACGAACAACAGTGAAATATCAAATCAAATCAAATCAAAAACACTTTATTGCACAAAGATAATGTATAAATTCAATAAAATTAGTAATTTTAGCACAGTGCAAAGGCGGCCTTATCACTATAAGTGATCTCTTACAGGCAACCTTTTATTTATGGAAACTAATATTAAGAGAACATTGTAGGCGGGTAACTTGGCATAAAGATATTTTTGTTATTTATTTTTTTTATTTTTATTTATCTTCACGCTTTATCCCGCACACAGCAGGGTAGGCAGAGGAAACCCAGTGTTAAGACACTCCGTTCCCCACTTTCTGCCGAGTTCTGGAGGCATTGCGTGTTGAGTGACAGAACTCAACGCCGCGCTTAACCTCGACACCAGAACGAAGAAATGGAAATATAAATTTAAGTTAATATTTTATCTCCTCGAGTGGGGATCGAACCCACAACCAGTCGGTTTATAAGTCACACCTCGTGCCGCTGCGCCACGACCGGCCTCGGTTATTTAATATATCTTAAAAAAAAATAATAATAAATAAATTAATTAAAAAAAAAAGAAGTATACACACACTATTCATACATACATAAATACATACATGGATATCATATATATACATATTTATATAGAGATACATTTATAAACTTACATATATGCACAAAACAGATACAATGACTATAGCGATAGGTAAATACTCTTTAAGACGACGCTTAAAGATATTAAGTGATGTCGACTGCCTGATGAACCTGGGTAGCTCGTTCCATAATTTCACCGTTTTTACGGTAAATGATTCACTGTAGCACTTGGTGCGACATAATGGTACCTCCAATACGTTGTCATATCTTGAACGGAGATTGAAGGACTGAGAGTGGGAGCCCAGGAAAGTAAATCTTTGTATGAGGTATGAAGGAGTAAAAGGCAGATACAAGATAGAGTATAAAAGAATAAGTGCATGATAATTGCGTCGATGCTTGATGGTCAACCATTTAAGTTGAACACGATATTGAGTAATATGGTCATACTTCCTCAATCCGAAAATCAACCTAATTATTACATTTTGGAGACGTTCGAGCTTGTTTAGTAATTGCTGTGACAAATCTAGGTAACAGGAATCTGCATAATCCAGAATGGGAAAAAGAAGAGATTGAGCTAACGTTATTTTGGTTTTAAGCGGCAATAAATTTTTCCATCTCTTTGCCCTCCCAATAGCAGCAAAAGCTTTTCGACTTAACTCCGCTATTTGAGGAACCCATGTCAAAGAACTATCCATCCTGATACCCAGATTCCTCACAAGTACCAAACTCCATCTTGCAATCATCAAGCAAGGAAGGAAGCAGGGAGTAGTCAATTTTGGAGAATTGCTTTGTGTTACCGAGGATGCACAACTGAGACTTGCTAGGATTGATCGACAGACCACATTCGTTATTTAAGGCTACCTTATACGTACACCATAATATTGTATAGCCTATAGCACTTCTCAAGAATGCAGCTTTCCTACAAAATAAAAACAAAGTAAATCGGACAAGTAGATCCGGAGATCTTAGCGTTTAAACAAACAAACAAACTCTTTCGCTTTATATAAATCATTTAACTCATTTGAAATCATTTAACATAGATTTCCTTGAGGTGTTAAAAATCTAGTACATAAGACATGTAACAATTGTAAGACTGATATTAGATATGGCTTAACTAGATGCCAAATAAATATTGATATTGCCTTTTTGTGTGTAACAAAAAGAATTATTTTTCCAGAATACTATTAAAATATTACTTTTTATCAAATAATCTCAATTCATTTAAAATATATAAAGTATTATATAATTATTGACGTGGCACCACGTCAGTACTAATTACCCAACCTAACCACGTCAGTACTTAAAGGTTAATTTGTTTACTTCTGTCTAACCTGCCATGTGTAGAATAGTGTACAGTTAAAAAAACAGTAATAACATGTATTTTTTTATATTTTGTTCAACGTTATCTTTAGGCAACGTGGTTTAAGTTAAATAATTAATATTGGACAAGTAATGTAAAAAAATTGTAAGACGTACATTATCACATTTTTAGTATCAATTTCAACTAATACAAACACTTGAAACAGTTGCTTAAAATGTAAGAAGTAAATTTTTTAATATTTAAATTTTTCATTATAATATGTCAAATTAGCATGATTTATCGAACACATTTATGTTAATAAAGTTAACATAAAAACAATTATTTAATTTACATTTTTTTAATTTTGTTATTATCGTAATAATATATTGCTACCGGTATTTCATTGTATTTTAATGGATTAATCCTATCGCTTTGTTTTATCTTAGAATTGAAGAAAAAACATTTTTATTTATTAATGTTCCACAGGATTAAATCTAATAATGGCACGTATACAGCAAGACTTCTCAGGATTCTTTCTTCTTAAGTTTTGATAGAGAAACTTAAGCAGAAAAAACAAACACAAAATGTTACGCGGCTAACAGTTGGAACGTATTCTTTACCAAGCAATTAAATCCCTGCTCCGTGGTTTATTAAGCATATTAAACATCATGGCTAAACGCAATACTGCAAAGTCCAAAACAAGAAAAATTCTAAATTATGAAAACTGTCATAAGTATAACTGAAGGTCTATGGGAAATATGAAGAAAAAACATACAAAAGCTTTTAACTGTGTTTTATTAGCTATTGCTCCAAGGAACTGTAAACCTGAATATCTTATATTAATTTCAGATTAATACCTCAACGCGATCTCAAGTAACATGGTCTTGACAGACGAACAGACACACAGAACATAGTGATCCTATAAGGTGTTTTCATTTTGAGGTACAAAACTCCAAAAATGATTTAAGTATTTTAGTTTAGTTATGCTTTAAATAAATTTATATTAGAGTGTTTTGGGAATTATTTTAATGATCGTATTTAATAGTTAAAAAAAGTATCGTGTATATAAATAATAATTCAATACAAATAATATCAAACAACAAAATATTGAAAACTAAAGAATTAACCAATTCAATAAAACAGTTATATAAGATAACTCTTTTAGAAAGTAGCAATTTTGTGAACCAACATACTTTAAATTGATCGATATATTTTTTTTATAAAAATAGCTTTTATGGTGCTCTACAACCCCCTCTATCTTTCAATGTTAGTCCCATAATAATAGCTTCAACTAGACCGGAGCTTAGCCTGAATAAACAGAGAGACAGGCGGTCAGAAATGTTAAAATTGTTTAATTGTCTTTTGGTATCGTGTAAATAAGTATATGCACTTGAAAAAACACAGTTTTATTGACAAAAAAGACAGACTGTTTAATTTTAATTTAATGTATAGATGTATAGATATAGGTTAACAGTAATTAAGGGTTACCGCATATAGACGAGGATGCAGAGGGAATCTAGTGTTAATACAGTGTTTTCACCACTTTCCGCGCAATTTTCGAGGCATTGAGTGGCGGAACTCAACGCCACGCTTTGCCTCTACACCAGAGCGAATGGTGCATACATTTCTTTACATGGCTGCCTATCTAGGAACAGTGTTGTCATAGCACGTTTGCTATGGCATATTGCAGATTATTATTATCATCGGAAAATATAGCAAGTTAACAAACAGTTGCATAAAATAACTGTTAACGCAATAGCAATTACCAAATTTGTCTAAATTGATAAAACTTTTTATTTATGAAACGAAATAGATCCTATATGTTATTATTGTTGTTGTATATGGAAGCTTGCCAGAATCAAATATTGAACCTCAATTAAATTGGTAAAGCCGATTCTGAGATTAGCGATAATAACCGCACAGACAAACAGCCAAAAATTTTAAACATAATTGTTTGGTATTTTACTACGTTAATAAAGATCCCCAAAATAATTTTATCTTAAATATCTTCCAAGTACAGACAGCGAGACGTTACGATTGTATTATGAGTATACATTGAAACTATGCAAATCTAATAGATAGTAGGTAAAATGTACTTGTACGTAGAGCTAAATTTTATACATATTAGAATTGAACTTTACAGTACATAACTATAAGAAATACGTTAGGAGACATACGTTATAGATTGGGGGAATATAATTGGGGAAATACGTTATAGATTGGGGCAGAAATACGTTATAGATTGGGGGCAGCGGTACGAAATGACCGATCACAACGGGCCAGGTTGACGGTTATTTCGATTGTCATATATTTTCGATATATTACTGGTTATTTTATAGGTTTCGATATATATTATAGGTTATTTATTATTATTTCATATTTTTGTTTGGTCTTTGCTTATTTAGGTAGTATATTAGTTAGTTTTTTTAATTGCTTGGTTAGGTAATAATTAAATATTTTCTTTTGTGTTATTCTGGTCTTGGTTAATATATGTAGTTGCCATTTGTGGTGCAGGGGCACGAGCATGCGACAGTAAATGCGATAGTTTGTGGGTTTGATTCCCACCCGAGGAAAAAAAATATTGATTACTTTCATTTCCTCGCTCTGATAACGAGGCAAAGCGCGATGTTGAGATCCGCCGCGAAATACGCAATGCCTTCAGATTATATTTAATTCTATCTTCTGGTAGGTGGGGGACCGAAATATCTTAATGTAAAGTTTCTTTAATTTATACTTTTTTATTTTCAAAGCTAACTAAATTTTATACAGAAGTTACGATAATATAACCCAAGGTAGTAAAACATTCCTAAGGGAGTTGCTGGTCCTCCTACTGGGCGCGTCCTCAGGTGGCGGATAGGGGAAACCACTCACACTTGCGGGTGAGTGGACTGGGAATTCATTCCCGGCGCGGACCAAAACCAGCCAGACATGGACGTGCCTTTAGTCCATCGTTATGGATACGGTCTAAGGGAGCACACCGCGACAAAAAAGCCCAGCTGTGGAACAGCCAAAACCAACATGTCGGTAACAAAGAATTTTGTGCTACCCCAGGAGGGTACCGGTCTTCCCGAGGCCGGAGAATCCCTCCGTGCTACAGCACGCAAGCCGTTCGATCACGTTTTTGTTCGTTCGTTCGGTCACGTACGCAAGCCTCCGAATCTGGGGGAGGCCAAGTGTAACGATGTGTTGCGGGGGAGGGGCCGTAAAGGGCGGAGTAGAGGAAGGCCCTGTAAAGGGCGGTGTAGAGGACGGGTATGTGACGGGCGGAGAAGCGGCTGTGTTTAAGTTGGGTGGAGTAGAGATGGTGCCTGCGGAGGGCGTAGAGTTGCAGGAGGTTTTGCCTGTGGAGGTGTTGCGGGAGGTGCCCCATAACGGCGGAGGTTTACTAAAGGAGGCAATGGTCGTAGTTGAGAGGCTGGATCTGAGCAAGGGAGTGACGATTGTGTCCAGCGGTGCGAGATTGAGATGTGAGGGTGCCTGGGTCGAAGGGCTCACATACGGAGAGCCTCAGCTCGGTCGAGTCACAGTCAATAGATGTAAGGGGGGTCTTATTTAAAAGACAGAAGAAAGCGGCCCCGAAATAAGAGTGACGAATCAGGTACTTCTGGAGAGGGAGAGTTTGATAAACCAGCGCCAAAAATCGCGGCTGGGAAGAAAGGAAGAGGAAGGCTCACAACAACGGGACTATATGTAACGCAACGGGACTATATGTAAGGAAAGCCAATTTGGAGGAACGTCGGCTTTAACAGGACAAATTTGGCCTTGTCTAGTATGTCCTTGCTCCCAGATTTGGACTTGGAGGAGTCAAGGCTAACCTCTGGTCTGAAAGGTCAGGTCGCAGAAAGTCTAACGACCATTCAAAAGGTTACCACCAAATCGGGGAATTTGAAAGGCACGTTTACGAAGGCCCTGAAATAAGCGGCTAAATCTATAGCTGTTGCTGTGGATACGCTCGCTCAGCGTACGGTCACTGAGAAGGTTGCTACACTACGAGCACATAACACCAACAAGAGATGCTGGACATGCAAAAACAGGTCAGTTTTTTACGGGCTGATCTTTATTGCAGCCGCTCAAAGGAGAGTAGTGCGGAGCAGCAGATCCAGAAGAGACCTGACAAACCGTCTTGTACTGAGGAGTTAGGTGCGCCTGACGAGCTGGCAAGGAGCATAATGATCTAAGGTGGTACTATGGTGAATGCTTGCTTGGAGGATAGGCTACTGCCAGCAAAGAGGATGCGTCCGCCACTTGCAACGAGGCGAACGCCTGCAAATATGGCTTCAACTTCGGCTGCAAGCGCGATAGAGGCCAGAGTGACTCAGGCCACCGCCAACCCAGCCCCCACGAAAGGAAACGAGCCTGTGAAAGGCAAGGGCAAGAGTAAACGGATGAAGACGACTGAGGCACAAGCGGCACAAGCTCCCGAACCGCGGCTACCTGCTGCTGTAGAACGGAATGAGGGGTGGAACGTCGTCGCTAAAAAAGGCAAGAAAAAGAAGAAGGTTGCTGTCCAAGAGCAACAGAAAGGGAGGAAGACGCGACCAAAGTCTGGGCCAAAAGCACCCAAGTTACGTTCTCCTAGGTCGTCTGTGGTGGCCCTTAAACTGCAGCCGGGTGCTAAGGAGTTCACGTACAAAGACGTCCTGACCCAGATAAAGGAAAAAGTGGTCCTTGAAGATCTGGATATCACCGACGTCAGGTTCAGAGGAACCTCAACGGGAGCGAGGCTTCTGGAACTGCCGGGTGTGAATACCGGAGATAAGGCGGACATTCTCGCTCAATAACTGCGGGTTGTCCTGAACGCTGACAATGTGCAGGTTTCGAGGCCAACCAGGTGTGTCGAATTGAGGGTGAGTGGCCTTGATGATTCTGTGTCTCCGGAGGAGGTGGGGACGGCGGTGAGCCGAGCAGGTGGCTGCGTGGCTGGAGCCGTTAAGGTGGGAGAGATTCGCCAAGACCGGAACGGGCTCGGTACTGCTTGGGTCCGTTGTCCGGTGGCAGCGGCAAAGAAAGTGAGCAGCGGAAGGCTGCTGGTCGGTTTTGTGTCCGCACGGGTGCAGTGTCCAGGGTTGGCGAGTGCTGATTCGAGACTCTCTCCGACCATTTTTACATCCAATACGAGATCTCCACACATCCAGCGGCGTAACCAGCCCACAGTCCAACCACGCTAGAGTTCAGACCGGGGTAGCAACTCAGGTGCCTCGACAGAGAACTCCTGGAGGAGGCTGCGATAGTGCAGGCCTGGCTGCCCCAGAGCTTGGCGTCTGTGGAAGACGCTACCCGGTAAAATAATTAAAGGTAATACCGGGCTCCGGCGCCCAACCCTTCTTAAAGGCCGGCAACGCCCCTGTAGCTCTTCTAGTGTTGCACGCGGTCGTGGGCGGCGGTGATAAATTATCATCAGGTGACCCGAACGCTCGTTTGCCTTGTCTTTTCCATAAAAAAAAACCAAAAAACTCGAAGATCTCTGGATCTACTGGTCCGATTTACTTTTTTATTTAGTACTGTTATTTTTTATTAATTTTAGGACGTACCTTAAAAAGTAAAAACGGAGGATCCGTTTATAAGTTCATTTTGGTGTCCTCCTGTTCTTCCGTCTGTCATTTATGTCGAGATCGCATGGAGGTATCAGACTGAAATTAATGTTAATTATTCAAGTCCATGATGATTCATTGGAGCACAGAAAAAATCAAGCTTCCAATTCGACGCAATCAAAAAATACGAGTGAATCGTTTTCTTTAAAATTCGCTGCGTAGTCTAAATCTATGGGATACTTCACGCGAATCTACAGTTATGCACTTTGGTACGAAGGGAGAACTTACAGTATAAATAAAAAAAAAATGTGAAAAGAGAACTTTTCGTAGAAAAAAATAATTTTAACTGATATTTGTAGTTTATTTGACAAAACAAAGTGTCCTTACACTATGCTCCCTTTGTCTAACCTACTGTGTGCAGGAAACTGCGTGAAGCTGATTTATTTATTTTATCCTGATTTATTTATTTATAGATTTATATCTTTTCTCTTTATAATATTAGTAGATTAGATTTTCCTGAGTGTAAATTTTACAAATATATATTAATAATCTATATTATCGGATAAAAAATATATATTGTCTGCAAGATTTACACTTTAAAAAAAAAAAAATGTGTTATCTCCTATTTATTATTTATATTAATAATGATTTTTTTTTGCAATTTCAGTAATGGCGTAAAAATCGTAAAAAGGCGTTCAGTAAAAATAAAAATTTTATGCGTGTAGATACTAAAATGCACACGCTCAGAAAAATCAATTCAGAAGAACAAGCTGCAGCAAGAAAATCAGCTCAACAAATCAGAGCAGCTGAAATTCGCAAACGAGAATCTCGAGAACAGCGTAATGAAAATGTGTGACGTAATGTATTTTAATGAAGAACGGCGCGAGACTGGCACATATTCACATTACGAAAGCGTGACAAAAAAGGACCGAACACCAGTCTTGCATGATGTGTTAACACGTGCCTGTTTTTTGAGTCTTTATTTTCGTATAAGCAATAGACATTAATTATTCTCAACATTCTAAATTGACATGAGCTCCCTCAGCTTACCCTAATACATGCGGAATACAGAATGAAACTGAAAAAAATACTATTAAAGTTTTCGGGAATTCTTAATTGACACTACTCCATAATTAATAATTGACAACAGTCAAATTATCAGCTAAGCTAAGAACATTTTTTGCGGTTGTTGTTCTAAAAATTATATATTATTTTTTTTATTATTCAATAGCAAATTATTAACACTAAATCAATATGTACTACTACTTTAGAGGAGAGAGCATTGTTTACATCGTCATATACATTTTATCATCTTTTCGTTTTAAAAATCAATGAAGTATCATCAGCAAACAATACTATCTCATCTAACTTAATATGTTAAATCATTAATATATATTAAAAAGAGAAAAGGGCCAAGAACAGACATTATGGGACTCCCATACTGACCAATGCCCTAGGTGATCTCTTGCTATTCACATCAACCCTCTGAACACTCTTAGCTATATCCAAGAATTGCTCAAATAGAATATACATATATTAAAGTATAATATTTATTAAATGTAGTTAATATGTTTTTATATACAGGGTGGCAGTGTAAGCACCACTTTAAATGACTACTCTATAAAATACCACAGTTTTAACTACTCTATAAAATACTAAAATAATTCAGAAAAAAATTAATTCGAAAAAATGAAAAAGTTATTTTTTCAAACAAAATAAATAATAAAATTATCGTTTTAAGATAAAACGCCATTTGTAAAGAATATTATAAACACGCACACATACGCAAACAGTTCCTGTCACCACCTGTCACAGCGGCAACGTCGCACACGCTTCATTCAAGAAATCGAGTCGCAGCAACTAGCGTAGGTATGTAGCTAACGGCGGCGAAGTGATATTAAATAAACGCTACACTTAGGAATACACTTTACACACACATATTTATCATATTATTTCTGTCCACTTATTATTTGCTAGGTTTCTAAATTTTTAAAATGTCCCCCTTGCTTGTGAATACATAAATTGCATTTGTGTAACCTGCACGGCTAAGTCTTTAATTTTATCAAAAGTATGCGTAATTCTTTGCCAGAGCTCGTCTTCTGTATGGACTTCTGACGCATAAACTTCATTTTTTGCTTGCCCCAACAAAAAAAATCAAGCGGCGTGAGGTCCGGGCAACGGGCAGGCCACCGCCGCGGTCTATACCTTCCGATCCATTGTTCTCCAAATATGCTCGAGAGCGTGGTTCTAGCAAGCACTCCAGAGTGTGCGGGTGCTCTATCTAACTAAACCACATCTTACGATATACGTCTAGGGGGACATATTCCGTTACGAGTTATGAGTTCTAAAAACTTCGTAGTATTTAAATGGTCGACAATAAAAACTGGCCCTCATATTTCATTTCGATGAATTTCAGCCCATAAATTGACAGCAAATCAGTATTGATGATTAGCTTCTCGACTTCGATGTAAAATTTTTTCAATGTAAATTTATCTTAAATTTTGCGAGTTATGGATAAATATCGTACGTAGCAGTTAGCAAGTAAGCAGCACTATTAAAGTCCGAATAACACACTAAGAGTCAGAACAAAATAAGTTAACCGATAAAAGAGCAAAATACAAACAACACAATATTCAATAAAAAAACTTTAAATCAACGTTGACAAAGTTATCAGTGCTGCAAGTGATCAGTCGTCAATGTGTCAATTGCAAAAACTTTTAAATAATTTACAACAAGTATGTTCTTTTTATATTTTATTTGAATTTAAAAGCCTAATAAATAAATTGTAAAATTACGACGGTTCCCCTCCTCACATACTTTTCACTTGTCCTAAGCTGATCCGTCCCTTATACGATGTCCTTCCTCATAAAGTTCCCCGCCCCCTTAACGTTCAATGTTTGTTAATGTTTGTGTTTAGTCCTCTATGTAAATTTTTATGTAAATATATTAGATATAACAAAATTAAATTGTAAGCTAACACCTTTGTATTATATTTCTTATTACTAACCCTCTGTGTTATGTATATAATGTATATATTATTTTTATTTTTAGGTGAAAGCAATTTTTATTTGCATCTTTTTTTTTAAACATGCATTCTCCTATTGTGTAACATTATCTCTTTTTTACCGTACAACCTCCTTCGTGTCTTCTCCACACAACGTGACATTGGCGAAGTGATACGTGCTCTACTGGCACACTCGGAACGCCATAATCAAAGAACCAAACCAAACCAAGTATTTTAAATTATTTGAATGTTGTTTAATATTAATTTTATCATTGTGACGAATATGGCATGTGATTAATGAGTATTTCTCTTAAATGTGAAACTATTGTGTTAGTATTTTGGGGTACCATCAAAAATACATTCTTTTAAGACTAGAAACAAACAAATGTGGAGTTTTTAATATTACTTATGATAAAAATATTAGTGGTAGTAAAAGGAAAATGCGACAACGACGATGTAAAACTAATGTTAAAGGTAAGTACCTATCTATCGTAGTTCAATATCATTTTGTGTGTTAAAAATTTTGAATATAATTTTGTGGGTGGTTTAATAAACCTGCATTATTTCTAAATTACATAATAAACTAAAAAAATAATAAAGTAAGATTTTATTAAACAATTTTAATAAGAGCTTTGAACGTTGTTTAGATTTATTATAAAAAATAGGTAATTGCGTGACAAAGAACGAAAAATATCATTCTTTCTCGTTCGGTTATGTGTTATATGAATGAAAAGTAGAAGATCGGCAACGCTTAGTAGTATTTTTGTAGTAGTATGTGTATGTGTGCGTCACACGAAATAAAGACTTGGATAAAAATCGTGAAATGAAAAAAAAATCCTACGTCTAAACTGTTGAGGTACCTTGATTAATTTGTTTAGCTCTGGGTTTGCAATATTTTACCGTATATGCAGTTTCAGTAAAAGGAGCGCTGCCTCTTCCACCCTGTAGAATATCACAGCGTATGTTTTATAGACAAAGACAGATCAAATAAAAAATAATTTATTTTTATTTGTATGCAATTTATTAAAAACCTAAATATAAACAATGATAAACTGTCCAAAAAAAAATTGTTTATCGATACATTAATGACTACTATTGTTAGTCACTTCACTCGCTTTTGAACTACCAAGATATTCTTGTTTAATCATATCGGCCCCCATTTCACCTATGATAATTGTTGGACCATTGATGTTTCCACTTGTCGGGCTTGGCATAATACTAGCATCTATAACACGTAGCTTTTTGGCACCATATACTTTCAAGAAATTGTCTACCACAGCGCTTTCAATATTTTGACCCAATTTACACTTTCCTACAGGATGGTATACAGTTAAAGCAACATTTCTTACGAAACTTTGCCAATAATCATCGCTTTGGAACTGGAAGCTATTACATTGGGTTATATTTATTCTCTGAACAAATGCATTTATCGATTTGAAAAATGGCGCATTTACTATTTTTACCAATTTCTTTATACCCTCGACTGATGCTTGCACATTCATTTTATCATCAAAATAGCTATAATTAATCATAGGCTTATCGTAAGGATTTGATGATCTTAAATTTATTACACCTTTAGACAATGGATGTAAAATATGAACGCTAAATAGATATAATGGTTTTTGTGCATTAAGGTCTATAAAAGAAGCCGCAATCTCATCTTTAAAAATATCAAAACGTGCTTTCAGGCTTGTTGTATTTTTTGAAAATAAAGAAAAATGATTTTGGAATTCATTACGAGAATAAAATGTATTTACATCGCTGAAATACGGCTGTGCCAACAAGCCACTTTTGTTGTACATATATTTGATTACTTCAAATTGATTCGGGTTTGTATCATAATATTCTACATCGTCCCCGTAGATAGGAACAGGAACATAACTATGATCTTGTAAATTCTTACCAACTTGAGTTGAATTAATTTTAACTGTAATTTTTTTAGATAGCAAATGCTTTTTGGGACCTATTCCAGACAACATCAGTAGCCGCGGAGAATTAACAGTTCCAGCACTGACAATTACTTCTTTATTTGCATAATATGTTTTGTTCACACCATACACAGTTACATTGACTCCATAAGCTTCGTTTTGATCATTAAGAAGAACTTTAGTTACAAAAGCCCCGGTAACGATTTCTTAATTTTTTCGTTGTAAATTTGGTTTTAAATAGGCTGTATAGGTACCACGTCTCTTGCCATTAGCAGCAGTCCCTCTTATAATTCCAGCCACGCCATATCCTTCAAATTTTGCTGCGTTAATGTCTTTGACTTTTTTATGTCCAATATACTCCCAAGAATCTAAAACTTTATAAAAAAATGAACGTAGCGAGACCCGCGCCTCCTGGAAACCGACCAGGCATGGTATATATGATCTTATTCTAGGCCGGGATCATACGGCCATTAGAGAATAATTTATTGTCTTTTTTGCGTTTCAGTGATTTAATGTATCTTGCTAATCTTTGAGATTTCAGAGCCAACTTTTGTTTTAAAGTGTCTAAAAATTGTTCCGGTTTAACATATTTTTTTTCATATTTTGAGTGAATTTTTATGCTTTTAAATATTTGTTGTACTTTTTTTTCTAATTTACTAGATCTATTGTTATTTATATTCAAATTCAAATTCAAAATATTCTTTATTCAAATAAACTCGTATAAGCACTTTTGAATCGTCAAATAAACATGTAAACAAAAAAAAGCTACCACCGGTTCGGAAGGCAGTTCTGCTGAGAAGAGCCGGCAAGAAACTCAACAGTTGCTCTTTTCAAAGTCAATGGTATTATTACATTTCTGGCAGCTATCCTGCATTACA
>DWLH01000467.1:0-20261 GCA_018249795.1 Heliconius telesiphe telesiphe
AATAAATGTATAGAAACCATAACTACCGTTCAAATAAAAAATATTGCTGTCAATAATAATATTTTAATGAAGATCAAATCCGCAGGTGCAGAGTGCGATGCGGTGTGGATGGCGCGCTGCACAGTGGCACCACTGCGGCGGCGCGCACGCGCTTGCGCTGGCGCTGGCGCTGCTCATGCTGCTGCGGCCCGCGATTGCGCCTGCCGCCCTCGCCGCCCACGCCGCCCACACCGCCCACGCCGCCCACGCCACCCACGCCAGGCCCTGCAATACCAACCCGCTATGCATATGTCGCAACGATCACTTCGCATGCGATTCTGTGTCCTTTCATCGGTTTCCCGATACCGGTAACTATATATGTGCATTGTATATGTTTAACTTGTCTTCATGTAATTTTTTGTTCGGTCTATCTAACGATCAATCAAATCAGGCTATTCGGGTCCACTGCTGGACATAGGCCTCCCCCAGGGTGCGCCAGAAGTCCCGATCCTCCTTCTTCCGCATCCAGTCGAAGCCAGCAACCTTCTTCAGATCGTCGGTCCATCAAGCTGGAGAGCGCCCTACGCTACGCTTGCCGATCCGCGGTCTCCACTCAAGGACTCGTCTGCTCCAACGGCCATCGGTCCTTCGATAGACGTGTCCACCCCATTGCCATTTCAACGTACTAATTCTGCGAGCGATGTCGGTAACTCCGGTTCTTTTCCGGATAACCTCATTTCTGATTTTGTCTTTCAAAGAGATTCCGAGTATAGCTCGCCCCATAGCACGTTGAGCGACTTGAAACATGTGGACTAGACCGACTGTTAGCGTCCACGTTTCGGCACCGTAGGTCATGACTGGCAAAACGCACTGGTTGAAGACTTTTGTCTTCAGATATTGCGGAATAGGCGACGCGAAGATTTGACGTAGTTTGCCAATCGCTGCCCAACCCAGCAGAGCTATGAATTCTTCGATCAGCCTCTTTCTCAAAGTAGTTTTTACCAAGTTGAATAATTTGCACTAGGTAATATATATTCCCGAACAACTTCAAGAGGAGTGCCGTCCACGTATATCGGTCCCGGAATGACATGCTCGTTGAACATGACCTTTGTCTTGTTCAAGTTCATACCGAGACCGACACGCTGCGAAGATGCACCTAGACTCTGCAGCATTTCGGCTAGCTGTTCCAGCGACTCTGCTACAATTACGATAACGTCAGCGAATCTGAGGTGCATACTTGCCGTTTACATTGAGTCCAAAGCCGGTCCAGTCCAGGGTCTTAAAGACGTCTTCCAACGCGTTGTTAAACAGTTTCAGTAGCAGACTTGTACAAACTTCTCAGCACCTCGATGGAGGTATTCAATCGACATGACATCGCTGTAGTGCGTCCAGAACTGTTAAGTTTCGATAGAACCAAAGGCTTTTTCGTAGTCCACGAAAGCCATACACAGCGGTCGATTGTATTCCTGAGTTTTCTGTATTATCTGCCGAAAAGTATGGATGTGGTCTACGGTGCTGTAGCCTGATCGAAACCCCCAAAAGTCTCAGCTGAGAGTTTCGTTGCATTGACTCGTTGCTTTGCGGGAAAATATTTGGCTGAGACATTGTGCAGCATTTTGGACGTCGGTTTTCTGGTTTATGCTGTTATTGGTTTCCAGCGCGTTGAATCGGTTTTGGAGTTTGGTCTGGAATACTTCAGAACTATTGGCAACTTGAAACGCCGATAGTTGGAGAGTAGACTTTATCATTAGCGTTCTTTCAGCTTTTTGATCGATATTTAGGGTGCCTCGTACGAGTCGGTGTTCACTTCGGGTATTAAACCTATTGATCACTGAGACATCACTAAATATGTGCCGTTTATTCGCAATAATAAAGTCTATCTCGTTTTTTGTTACACTATCGGAGCTTCGCTAAGTCAACCTTCTTTGGGGCTTCTTTTGAATGAACGAGTTCATTAAAAAGAGCCCCTGGGACTCGAGGAAATTTGCTGTCTATTGCCCCCTTTGATTCTTATCACCCAAACCGAAGGGTCCAATGTATGAACCGCCGCTTCTTTGTACTCCCATTTTAGCATTGAAATCTCCCATAACAACACTGTAATGAGCCTTCGACATGTTATTGAGGGTTTTAGCGATATCTTCGTACATTGTACGTACGTATTGCTTCAACCTCATCCTTCTGTTCGACACACTACTGATTTCTATAACATTGCTTATTAGAGATTTGTGGACCAAAAAACCGACTCCTTCCTGGGAGACTTGCTCTCATTCGCGGAAGTACAGCATGTGGCCTGACTTCAGGGTTATCGCATCCTCCCCCTTTCTTCGGACTTCAGATAAGCCTAGAATATGCCAGGTAATGTAACTTAACTCTCCTTTTAGTTTAGCAAGGTGTTCGTCCAGTCTCATCGAGAGTCCATTGTACATTGCCAGATAGAGTCCTTTTTGGTAGCTTGTCGTAACCCGGAGATTCTTAGCACCCCCTGACCCTCTAATACCGTAACCGTGGTTGGGCCTAGCGGGTGTGCCGAGAACTGGGGGCCTATATTTGCTTGGCACACTCATGGGGTGGAAATGCCCATACTCGCCGCGCTGGGCAAGCTTGTTGGCGAGCGCAGTTGGTCTTGGTTGGTAGTTATATTAGAAAGAGGGGATGCTGTTGCCCATCTCTCTTAATTTGTCCCTTACTCACTTTTTACGGCACCCACGGGAAGAAATGGGGAAGTGCTATTCTGACCCGGCACTTTGTGGGGAATCTAACGATACATAAGGGTAAAAAAATAATAAAATGACACGTTTATTCGTACTTTAAACATTTTCATAGTAATTTATTTTAGAGGAGAGCGTGTTGCACGTGGCAGTGTCGGCGGCGCGGTTAGGCGCGCTGGGCGAGGCGGCGCTCGACGCGCGGCCCTTGCGGACGCTCGTGCTGGTCGCCTCGCATCTACACTATATCGAGCCTACTTCCTTTCTGTGTGTATATCTATTCTTTTTATAGTATATTTTGTAATAAATTTAGATGTTTAAATTTTTTTTTGTATTTCAGGTCAATGAAATCCAGTCTTGCGTCTTTGGACTTAGGTTATAACGAGTTTACAACGATACCTATAGAAGCACTGCGACCGTTGAAAGTACTAAATTGGCTAAATTTACAAAAGTAAGATATAGTCGAATTAACTAATAATATTCAGTATTCTGATCTTTGTGTATTGATAGTATTAATTTATTTCAGCAACTACATAAATGAATTAGTGCCGGAGACAGACTGGGGGGGACTGTCGGAATCTTTGAGCAGCTTGTCGCTTAGTAATAACCATATATGCATAATACGTGAAGGTGCCTTGACGTCGCTACGCCACTTAGTACAATTGGAACTAGACGGAAACCGTTTAAGGCAATTAGATGCGGGCGCACTGTCTGCCTCTTTGGCTCTTTTACGACTTTCTGATAATCTCTTATCAGATTTGTCTTGCAAGGCTATCTCACTTTTGCCTCGCCTCCGCCATTTACATCTTCGAAATAACGTACTTCACCCCAATCCAAACAGTTCTTGTAGAACGGAACGTTCTAAAGTAGATTCACTTGATTTAAGCCACAATGAACTCACTGATAATTTTTACATAGAATTTCTTCACCACGCTCAACTTAAAAAAATAATTTTGGATCTTAATGACTTCACAACTATACCATCATTTGTTACGAATTCTCTTCGACTTGAAAAGTTATCGGTTTCGTATAACAAGTTACAACACATCTCAGATGCTACATTTCATGCACTGAAACACACACTTGATAGGCTCGAGTTAGATCACAATGAACTAACAACTCTACCAGAGAGTTTGAAAGAGTTGCGAAAACTAAGACATTTGTCACTCGCATACAATCTTTTAGAAGAGATAAAAGTCTTACCAATAATGCTGCAGACTCTTTCATTAGCTGGAAACTTCCTCACATCCTTCCCAAAATGTTTACACGATTTGACACCTGCTACATTATCATATTTAGATCTCGGATACAATCACATTTCGTATATATCATCTGATGTATTTGGGGCTTGGTCTGAGGTGTTAACCACACTTAGCCTTCGTGGGAACAAACTAGCTCAGCTTGCAATAGGTTCTTTTCCTCCGTTGTCTTTACGTGAACTCATATTGAGTTTTAACGATCTATACTATATAGAGGCTGGAGTTTTTGCTAATTTAACAGATTTAAGAATTTTAGAACTATCATCGGCGCTATTTAGTGGTGAAATATCAACTGGTTCTTCATTAGAATCATTAACTTGGTTAGGCTTAGATAATAATAATATTCATTTTATATCGACTGATGATATACAACATTTTCCTTCATTAGAATATTTAAATTTAGATTTTAATAAATTAATCGAATTTCCTAGTAAAGTCAGTAGAACAAGTGGAACGTATAAAATTAAGGAATTAAGACTATCATATAATTATGTAAGTAGAATAGATTCTGAGTTTTTAGAAAAATTTACAGAATTACAAAGCATAGACTTATCTAACAATAGAATGCATAATATCAGTGAACGAAGTTTCTGTAATTTACAGAATCTGGCTTATTTAAATTTAGCTGGCAACATTATAGAGTTAATAGCCGAAGAAGCTTTTGTTGATCTTCCTAAATTAGAAATATTGGATTTACAGGAAAATAGCTTAATTGAGTTTTCAACGAGATATTTTTTCAACATATCAAGGGAAGAAACAAATTTTGCAGTCAATGTTAGTTATAATAAAATTTCGTCCCTTATGGGTAGTTTAACAGTTTCAATTAATATCTTAGACTTGTCACATAATATGTTGGAAATAATTCCCTCAGATTTTTTCATTTCTTTAGGTAAACACATTCGACAAATATTTTTATCCTACAATAGAATAACTATTATAGACAATACAGCATTTGGTTTATTGCCTCATTTAAATATTTTAAATCTACAGGGCAACGAAATTTGTACGATAAAACGAAGAGCACTTGCAGAGTTGCCTTCTCTACAAATTTTAGATCTCTCGCATAACCGAATAAATCAGCTCTCAGTGGAGCAATTTCATAGCTTACATCATTTAAGAATTTTACGTTTAGATAGCAATAAATTGCGGGCATTGCCACGAGATGTTTTTAAAAACACTCTTTTAGAATACTTGGATTTGAGTGATAATCAGTTGGCATTATTTCCTAGTAGCGCCTTATCTCAAGTCGGTTTTACTTTACGACGACTTGAGCTATCGTACAATCGTATCGAATATCTTGATGTCGCTATGTTTCATGCTATTTCTTTTTTACACGAGTTGGGTCTGTCACATAATGCTCTTACAGTTTTATCAGACAATACCTTCGCAGGCTTGCCAAGACTTCATCGGTTGGATTTGTCATTTAATGCAATCAAAACGAATTTCAAAGAGCTTTTCCATAATGTTCCTCGGCTACGACGTCTTTCTTTATCTAATACAAATCTAAAAAATACTCCACATCTTCCTCTACTTAATCTTACGGAACTTAATCTCAGTGGAAATTACATAGCATCATATAGCGAGGCAGATGTGCGACATCTATTGAATTTAAGAGCTTTGGATATTGCAGGAAACAAATTTACTTCAATGCGTCCAGCGATGTGGGCGGGCTTACCACAACTTATTTCTCTCGACGTATCTAGAAATCCTATAGTACGAATACAACTGGGCCTGTTTGATGGTCTGGATCGTTTACTTTATCTAAAAATGGATAACTTACGTTATATAGAAAACATCGAGCCTAGAGCCTTTCGCGCCTTGAAATGCTTGAGATCTTTAACCCTTGAGTCGCCCACAGGCTTATCAAAAGAGGTTCCTATTGCAGATATAGTTATTGCGACTCGTCACTTGGAGGCATTAGTAGTTCTCATACGTAAAGAGTCACTAGACACACAATTTTCATCTCTACGCGCATCTAAACTCCGTTCTTTAGAAGTCAGTGGCGTAGCGATGCGGTATGTCGCCCCTCACGCCTTCGCTGCGTTAGGAAGACAACGGTCACTGTCGCTGCGGCTGACGAACTCGGGAATTGTGGAGTTACCCGATGGTCTCGTCTTGCCATTGTTTCGAGTCCCACATCTTGCCCTCGATCTCACAGCTAATAAAATTGTGAATTTCGGGCCGACAGTTTTATATCCAAATTCAACAGGATGGCACCGATTGGCCACAAAGCTGTTGCCAGGTACTGATTTTATGTTGATGTTATAATGTTTTAACTGTTGACTTATGATAAAAATTGGTCATTGTTGGCATTTTATCAGGAGGTCTTGTCCTTGCCGGTAACCCACTTCGTTGCGGGTGTTCGGCATCGTGGGTCGGCGCTTGGCTGAGGCGATGGACCAGCGAGGTCGGAGGAGGGACGCGAAGTGCTCGCCTCGCCGCACGCAGCAGTACCTGCGTGGTCGGTCCGGGCATTTCTACACCTAAGCCGTTGCTCGGCCTCCATGCGGACGAGGCCGAGTGTCACGCGAGCGCACTCTCAAGTCGCTCATATAAAATGTATATAACTTGGAAAATATATTATATGTTACTATTAATATTTTTATTACTTAGTTAGTATTTGTTTATGTAGGTGAAAAAACTCATTTTTTATGAGCCTTAGTTAGTAATGTGGACTGATCTGGAATATTTTGTAAATTAATATAAGGAGCTAAGAAGAAAGTTTTGGACAGTTGTAATTTTATTAACATAATTATTTAGCAATTCTGTAATTATTACGGACTTGTACTTGGACTTATCTGTAGATTTAGTTTTATATAAAAAATATGTAAAAAAAAAATCTATACTCAGCGTGGTAAGATTGTTCGAGCAACGAATGTTTAGTGAAATTTTGTTTACGAATCTGATAACTTTAATTTGAATTTGATATTTCCGTAATCTGTGTAAGACATACATTTATGTCAACATAATTTTATGTTATACTAAAAATATAGTTTTAAAATATCAATCTTCGTTTATTTAAATCATCGTTTTTTTTGTAAATATTCGAATGTAATGCAGATGAAACATTGAAACAAAGGAATAAATATTTTTGATAATGTGTGTTGTTTTATTCCAACATCTCACAAATATGAAAAAATAATAAAAAAATACTATTCATAATAAATAAGATTAAAAGTATAATAAATTCGTATAAAATGTAATTACTAAATGCAGCCTTGCAATATGAAATACTTTGTAAATCTTATGAACATGAAACGTGCCCACGAGACCCACCTACACTCTATACCCTATAGAGTTACATTTCAAACAGGTTACTTATATAATAAAAGATTTTTCAAACGGCGCTACAAAATTTGAGATATTATATAGTAGTTTATCTTCTGTACGCGCATTAGGGAACGATATCTGTCAAGTGAAACAGATAGTATTAGATTTTTCCTCCACCGGTCACGACGTGGGTCTCACTTTATTGGAGTGACAATATTCATTGTTTTGCTGTCATCTATATCGTCATAAATTATTGTAAGGAATTGAAAGTTGACTTTACTAAAGCTCATTTTTAGCACACAGCTTAACTGACATTTTGTAATTTATACAATAAACGAGTGAATGAAGTCTAATTTGTTTCCCTCTATATACGCATGATGGCTAGAAAGTGTAGTAATATTCAAAGTAATTCGTTTTCTGAGAGCTCGCGGTCGAAAAAGCTGTACGTTGTTAAAAAGATGAAGGATTTGTATGATGTGGTGGTGCGGGGTGGTGCGCGGTGGTGCGCGGTGGTGCGGGGTGGTGCGGTGTGGTGTTGTGGGAGGTGAGATGAGGAGTGCATTAGAATTCAGCCCCACGCGTAGAGGCTAATTACTCTAGCACCGAACTTTAATGTAAACATGCAGTTAAGCTTTACGTAAACTCTCTCGAGGGATGCACTTTAATATAGCAGACTCCACGACGCAAACCGCACTAGTAATTTGATTAGTTTACTTAAAAAGTTGTATTAAAATGACTTCGATTTAAGCTTTTTTTAGCTTGATGCTGTATCCTGCACATGGCGGAGAATACAGAGGGAACCTAGAAACCTAGTGCTAAGACACTTCATTTCCGTTAAACACTCATAAAAATGGTGGAGGTACTCTTCTTAGGTATATCACCTACGGAGAGTACGACGCACGCGAACTCCAGGCATTGTTTAACGATTTTGCCTTGGTACCAGAGCGAAGAAATGGAAATATTAATAAATTGTAATTCATTCCTCCGAGTGGGAATCGAACTCACAACTCACTTATGTTTGTATATTAAACCTAAATAAGAAACATTTCCATATTTTCAAGAATTGCAAGCACACGCGTGACGCGACCTGTGAGTGTTGCGATACTGATGTAGGGATATGTTTGCGTCTATATACGACAGTCTTCCACCTCTTTTAGCGCACAAATTGAAATTCTGGTTTGTAAATATAACGTGCTTATTCTGAATTTGGGGAATTATAGGTGTACCGAATTTTAGAGACAAAAGCGTTGTTCTAAACAAAAACTATTTAGAAAAATACTGTAAAAACCATTATTAACTAACTATCTGGTTCTTGACTTTTGATTTGAGTAACAAAATTTTGCCTATTATTTTAGCATAATACATTTTAAAATGCGCCAAAGTAATTTGAAAGCACCGATCATTCTTTCGTTCTGCGAAATAGAATACACTGTGGAAAGGAAAAAACAAAAAGGAAAGGTAGTCTAAAATTAAATTCCCCGAATGGAAGTTGAGTTTGTGCCAAATAAGTTTTTTGATGAGTCGACAACCGCTTCTGCTTCGGATTGGAGAGTCGTGTAGAGACAATGACATTTTCTAATAAAATCGATTATGAGAATTCACCGAAGCGAATGTAACTCGGATTTCAACTAAAATACTATTTTATAAGAAAAGCTCTTGTATGCTATTTCATTTTGCGGAGCCAATAAGGAAACCGGACTTATTATTTTGTAAGATAGAACGTCGCTTTTATGATTCAATATGAGACAGTGAGGCCAACATGTAACTACGAATATACATTTATAAAAGTTGTCACATGAAAGTTAACTTTATTACAACACAGAATAAGTCATTATATGTTCTAATTTTCATTTTTTTAAAGCGGATCGGCATTGCGTCCTGAGTAGAAGAATCAAATACGTCACTTACTCTTACCAAAATTCATGAAACATAAATATTTTAAAAATATCAATTTTTTGCAACAATCTTACGGTTGAGATATCAATGGTGCCAAGATGCCACTGGCACTTACTCGAACAATCAATCTAAAGACAAATCAATGTATACAGACAGCGGTGCCTGCGACATTGTATGTAGTTGTTGTTTGCGAGATAGAGGTAACGTAATTCATCTGCACTTCCAATGATTAGTTACAACTGTGTGTCTGTGTGTGTGTGTGTAGGTGTGTGCGAACTGCAGTCGCCGGTGGCCGTTTGCTTTTACGTACTCTACTTGTAGAGTCGTTGTTATTGTAATATATATTGATGTAGATAGAGGTATGTGTGTTCTTTTAATATGTTGAAATGATATTTTTTATTACACTGTTTGTGAAAAAACAAGTTGAAAACTTGAAGAAAATGAACAATATATAATAATATAAGTGTAGTATATGAGCCCTGCATTACTGTTATACTATGTACAGTGTTCATAATTATATAAATATTATCTACATATATACTATGTGTGAATGATATTAGTAAAGATAAGTACATAAAGTACTTCGATCGAGGCGAAAGAGGTATGTAGAGACCGTAGCGTTTGGCGCTCCGTTGTCTCTGACTACCCCGCTAGGGATTAAGCGTGAAGCTAGTTAAGTTATAAGTACTTTAAATAACTATAATGACTTAGTTATTTGTATTGAAAAAAAAAATCTATAAAAAAGTTTTTATTTATTACACTATATTTTCAAACAGTACTTTTCCAAATAAGCTTGAACCAGTACAAGCCAGGCTCAGTTGCAGAAGTAACGGATAGTCTAACAAAGTGGTAATTAAATATTAAGCAACTTCCACTCGCGTCGCGGGTGCAGGCGGCTCCGGTGCGCTCCTATTGTTAGTGTGCATCGACTCGCGACGGCGGCGGTCTGCGGGCTGCGAACGTATGAACAACGATACTTATCTAGATCTGAAATGATCTTAAAATCAATTATCGATAATAGAATTGGTAATAATAATTTTTAATTAAATACATATTTTAAACAAAAAAATGAAACTTCAAGGGCAGTCGTGGCGCGGGGGCACAAAGTGTGACTGTAAAAGCGACTGGTTGTGGGTTCGATTCGATTCGATTTCGTTCGTTCGATCTGCACTCGAGGAAATGCTATATTTATTTAACTTTATATGTCCATCTCTTTGCTCTGGTCTCGAGGCAAAGCGCGGCGTTGCGTTCCAACTCTCAACACCCAGTATTCGGCGGAGAGTGAGTGCCTGCTGCCTGCTATGATACATGCCTGCCTGCATGTTTGCTAATACAGCGTAAAGCTATATAAAAAAAATATAGTATTATATTTTTTTTATATAGCTTTACGATGTATTAGCAGCTATATTAATATTATAGTATTATTAGCATACACTTTACATCTTCCTTTATTCTTTAGTCATTCACATCACATCTTTCTTCATTTTTCTCTGTTTTCAGCTGTGAAAATACAGGTCAATCGTTTTATCTTACACACGCGTTCTACAAATTCTCATGTTAAACATGGAGTAGTGTAGTTTGTACAGCGTTTTGCAGGAATATATCCTCGTTATTCTCGTGCATGAAATACAGACGTGTCGCGAGGGTAGCGAGGGTTAAGGAGGCCAAAGGAGGGAACAGATGCGCCCGTCCGTGCCCGTCACGTGCCCGTCGTGGTCGGTCTGTGCTTCTTTACATTTTTCTGCTGTTAAAATTACAGTTGGTATAGAATTGGCGAAGAATTTTGATCATAGCAAATGTAATTAGATGTATAGTAATATAATATACCTAAGAATGAAAAGAAAAAGACTTGCGCTGTCATTTGCAGATTCCATTTAAAAAAAAACTAACATAGCTGTGGCGACAACGAATCTGGCTGAAAACTCAAATCAATGAATTGTGGTGTGGTTCGATTCTCACTCGGGGCTCACAATTTTATTATTTTTACAAAGCGAGACGTTGAGTTCCGCTACTCAACACTCAGTGTCTCGAAAATTCAGTGGAAATGAGTATCTTAATATTTCGTATTATGCTAAGTGTACTATAATATCATTTATTACATATATTTTTACTTTTCTTTGGCGTCACGCTATATCCCGCACATAGCAAGGCAAGTATAGGGAACCAGGAATCCTGCTGGTAAGACACTCTGTTCCCATTATAACACTCCCGTTGCCCACTTTCCGCCGAATTCTGGAGACATTGCTTGTTGAGTGGCAGAATTCAACGCCTCACTTTGCCTCGTTACCAGAAGGAGGAAAACCTCGAGTGGTAATCGAACCCACAACCTGTTGGGCTTACCCCCGCACTTGTGAGCCCCCGCACTATGACGGCCTTAATCTATTACATACATAATTATCTATTATTCATATACATATTTATTAGAGAATTAAACAATATCATTACGAGTCTGACTTTTACTATCATATTAACATGGATTTGTAGTACAACTAATATATCGTGATCACCATATAGATGGTCTAAGTCAGCATTACTTACATAATACATGTACAGGTACAGGTACATGTGCAGGTACCGCCGATGGGCGGCGGAGGCGGCGGCAGGTACCCGCCTATGTCAACACGACCAGAGCTCGCCGGTGTACTGCATGAAGGTACTTCTAGCATACATATTTATGAGCTTTCGATGTTTCTATTCCAAGATTTTCTCATGTTATAAATATATGAATTATTCTGTATTATTTAATGTTATATATAAAATAATCATTGTGTTTAAGATTAATTTAAATAATTAGTAAAATATTCTTAAATAACTAAATACACTCAGGAACATAATAAGAGAAACATAAAAAAGGGGATAAATCCATATAAAAACACGTTTATTTGTACAATAAAAGCATTTTAAAATTTGAGAAATAAAACCAATCAATAAATTAACATTTATGAACGAACAAAAAAATCACTTATTGAAATAAAAAGAAATTAGAGGCAATAAGGTCAGTGTCTTAATTGTGGAGAGTACTAACTTTATATAATGAAAATTGCGTTTTGTTTTAAATTGCGTTTTTCATGATGAGTGTCTTTAAATGAATCAAAAGGCATCACAATCTGCTCTAGAATGGTTGTTACGTATCTTGCCGCAGTCAAAGACTCGTTTTCTACGATGTGTAGCTTCGTACGTGTTCCTAAGCAAATACCGCCCCATACCATTGCTGACCCTCCACCATAAGGAAGACAGTTCCAACAATGTTACACTAAGTGTATATTTCTCCGCGTCATCTCCATACTTTGGTTCCATCATCTGGCTTAAGACGTAATCTGGACTCGTATGCAAAGAGTACGCTTCACCAAGCGCCATCATCCCGATTTTAGTGCAAACGAGCAAAACTGGATCGGGCTACTCAATGACCTGCGGTGAGCAGTGGCCCTCTGGTTGGTAAGTACGAACCTATATCAGATTCCTTAAGCGTTTTTAAACTTGTCAAACTTCCTGCAGCTTGCTTCGTACCTGGGAAGAAGTGGAAGTGCGGCTTCTGAGTACACTGCAGAGAATAATCTATCGTTCCTCTCTGTAGTAACTCTCTTGCGACTATGTCCTTTATGTCTGGTATACTCGCCAATCTGTCGTTACCGTTCACAATACGAAAAATCACGGACTTGGGAACTCTTAATGTTTAAACTATTTTCAATTAAATTTACAACTTTAGACACATGAGCTTTGACAACTCTGAAATGTGACATCATTGGGCTAAACTTTTAAAATGAAGTTGTCTTCACTCAATAATGGTATTTTTTGCCAAACAGAATAAAAATAATATTAAACTTGTTGAAAACAACAAAAACCCACAAAATTTTACTACGTATCCCAGAAATTCACAGAAAGCCAAAAAAAAAAAAAATAGTAAGTAAAATTCTATTCAAATTCACTTCTTCCAATTATCCAATATTAGTATAGATGGCCAGTACGTAATAATAATTTGTTTTATGTCAAACTACTTTTTTGGCGTTCCTCTAATTTAATAGAAATATTGAGGCTACTTCAATTAATAATTAATCAAATCTTATCATAGTAATAGTAGTATGAGGTTTATTTTACACAAATTTTCTTACTTAGTAGTGTGTTTGAAGATTCTAACAAAATGATGAAATAAATACTGTAATATTACATTGTGTGTCATGGCATAAATAAGGATGATCTAAACAATGAATCATCGATGTCATATATATTATTGAAACTACTAACTAAAACTACTAACCATAAAAACAATTTATTGTCGACTTATTTATTGGTATCCATCGCAAATGTCAGTCGCACGTCGACTAAACGATTTAAATCCTAATATACTTTATTTGTTGTTTAGTTTTTTGATACTTTATTTGTTTATGTTGAGTTAAAGTATTTTTTATGAAATATCCATACGTTTGATTTTGTTAAACAAACAAAATTAAAAAAGATTTTATAATTTTGAAGTGGGCGTCGAGCTAATGTTATAACAACCTAATTACAATATCGAATTACTAAGCCTGTTTGTTGGCAAATTGGTTTTACTGGAAGTCCGTTAAAAATAAATGTAAAAAATCTCACATAATAAGTAATTATTCAAATTTTGAAGTAAAATACTACTTTAAACATAAAATCGTAATCATTTGAGGCCAACGAGGGATAATTTGAAAAACAGTTCACTTTAAATGGCAATGGCAATTCAAATAGCGGCGTTGAGTTTCGTTATTCAACATACAACGTCATACAACATACAAATTCGGGCGTAGAGCGAGGAAGAGTGAAGCTAATACATATATATATATATATATATATTAGCTTCACGGTGTATCCCGCACACAGCAGAGTAGGCAGAAATGGAAATATAAATTTAAGTAAATATTTCATCTCCTCGAGTGGTGATCGAACCCACAACCAGTCGGTTTTAAAGTCACACTTTGTGCCGCTGCGCCACGACTGGCCTCTCTTAATATATATATATATATATATATATATATATATATATATATATATATATATATATATATATATATATATATATATATATATATATATATATATGTTTTGGTTAGTTTCTGTTTACTACTACATAGTGGTCCCTGATCCAGAAAAGGTTGGGAACCCCTGATTTACAGTATATATATGTCTCAAGAGGACTTACTCAAGACTTTGTGTATAAAAAAATACATGTTAAGGAAGTACCAAATATATTCTATGAATTAAACTTAATGTTATATTCAATACAAATGAATTGTATGTAAATTTATTAATACGTTTCAAGTATGAAAAAAAGAAAAAATGCTATATAATTGCGTGCAAAAATGCAATATAGCTGCCATCTTAGTACAGAGTAAACTCTAAAAAATATATTTACGTATTATTATAGTTAAAGAATTAAAAGAATGTGTGTTTCTCTACAGAATATATTATTCTACATTATATCATAAAAAATTGGTTTAAACAGTGCATATAAAGGTCCATCCTCCTGTAGTATAACTATTTTTAATTACTATCAACACTACCATATCGATACTAATATGGTATTATAGTGTAATATTGATCGTTTTGAATATTTTCGTGCCATTATGATGAAAAACATAGACTATTTTATAGTTTGAAAAAAAATATATTATTAACTATAAAAATGTTGGTGAGGCGCAGCGGCACATAGTGTGACTGTAAAACCGACTAGTTGTGGGTTCGATCCCCGTTGGAGGATATGAAATATTTATTTATATTTATATTCGCTCTGGTGTCGAGGCAAAGCGTGGCGTTGAGTTCTGTCACTCAACACGCAATGCCACCAGAATTCGGCAAAAAGTGGGGAACAGGGTGTCTTAACACTAGGTTCCCTCTGCCTACCCTGCTGTGTGCGAGATACTGCGTGAAGCTGATTTTTGTTTTTTTTTAAGAATGTTGGTAGTTTTTCAAAAGGTATAAGAATTAAAAAAATGCCTAAAATATGCTTACTTCGCAAGTGTTGTAATAACTATTGGTTCTATTCACCAGAAAATCACTATAAATATTACATATGCTCAATTATATAGAGTGTTTTTGTCAGCACAACTTTAAATGAAACCATAGTTTTAACTACTCTTTAAAAGCCTAATACAATTTTTTTCCCCAAAAATTAAAACAAAATAAATAATAAAATTGTCGTTTTAAAATAAAACGCCACTTGTCAAGAACGACGCACGCACACATAAACCAATCAAAGGGAAACCGCCGCATACGCCTCATTCTGAAATCGAATCGTGGGTATTGGATATCTATGCGTAACTGCGTCACACGACATACAGGTGGATAAGCATCGTGAAATGAAAAAAAATCCTACGTCTAAACTGTTGGGGTATCTTGATTATTTTTTATAGGTATATTCTATTCTATTCTTTCTATTTCTATAGGGGCTTAAAATATTTTACCCTATATACTGTTCCTGTAAAAGTAGCGCTGACGCTTCCACCCTGTATAAATATTAAAGGCCGTCGCGGTGCCGGGGCACAAAGTTGTAACTGTAACGTGACGTTATGGGTTCGATCCCCACTTGGAGGATTGAATTGTAATTTAATAATATTTTTATTTCGCACGTCAGTCACATATCATTATCTTAACACTAAGGTCCCTCTGCCTACATACAACATAATTCACTGTATTAAGTTAATAATTCTGTGGTTTCAGCGGGCGTAGCCCCGAGCGGGTCGCTAGTATTTATATATTTCTTAAAAAGTATCCTATGTATTGTTTCTAATACCTAAAAGAATATGTATATATAAAATTTCATGACAATCGGTTAAGTAGCTTTGTTTACTTTCCACCCAATTTTCGAAATATTGCACGTTGAGTTTCGAAACTTAACGTCACGCGTTGAAACTAGTGTGAGAAAATGCAAATTATTAATGCTCCTGAGGAGAAATCCAATTCAAAACCGTCGCGCGTAGAGTCCATCGTAACGCAGTGGGCGTTACGATGGACTCTCCGTCGTTGTACAATTTAAATAAATCATTATTTCTTTATTTAACTCTGCGGCATGAATTAAAATTAAAAATTAAGTGTACAACACAGCAACATAATGTCAAGTGTAAGTTGCAAGTGACTTACATAATAAAGGCACTTCATTCATCGTTGACGGCGGCTAATAAAATTAAGTTTTTGTATGTTTGATTGAAACGTTTCGGAATAACATTTAAAAGATATTGCATATAGCATAAAATGAATGCTATGCTTTTATACAGTAGTGTTTACTGCATTTTACTGAAATTACAAAATTTAAATTTTCATATACGAATGATTTTACGATGCTTTTCTCGAGATTTATTTTGTGACATAATTATACAGTATTTTTTTTATCACCACTTGAAATGAAACCACAGTTTTAACTACTCTATAAAAACTTAATACAATTAAAACAAAAGAGAATTTTCTAAAAATTTAAAAGTGAATTTTTCAAACAAATATTAAATATCGTTGTAAAATAAATTATCGTTGCAAAATAAAACGCCATTTGTCAAGAATGACGACGACAAACAGCTCATCCACGAAATCAAGTCGTACGTAATGGCGCCGATGTTGAATTGCGTAAAATAGAACGAGAGATATCCCTTTCTCGTTCAAGTATGTTTTTTTGAGAATGAAAAGTAGTAGATCGGTTTAGTAGTATTTTTGTAGTAGTAGGTGTTTACGTTATTGGTATCTATTCGTAACTGCGTCACACGAAATACAGTTTGGATAAACATCGTGTAATAAAAAAAAATCCTACGTTTAAACGGTTGAGTTATCTTGATTATTTTCTTTAGATATGGGTTTGAAATATTTTACCTTATATGCTGTTCCCGTAAAAGGAGCGCAGACGCTTCCAACCTGTACCCATATATAAACATTTTGCTATTATATAGTATGAGTATTTTTATCTTTTAGCTTATTTATAATACACATATTTTTAGCTCTGTATCTCACAGATGACACGGTAGGCATAGGGAACCTGGAACCCTAGAGTTAATACACTCCGTTTTCCATTGAGACACTTTTGGCCGAATTCTTGAAGGTATTGTATGTTGAGTGCTTATTATTTTAAGACCATTGAAAGTGACGCGACGACAGGTAACATATCTACCAATACTTCAGTAAAGAGAAGTTTTATTTTAATATTTTATATTTCTAATTTCCAGTATTTTGTTTGGATTTTTTTCAGCTTCACGCTGTATCCTACAGTAGCAGGGTAGGAAGAGGGTAACTGGGAGCCTAGTGCTAAGACACTGTTCTCATTAAGACATTTCCGTTCCCCACTTTGAGCCAAATTTTTGAGGCATGGCGTGTCGAGTGGCGAAACTCAGTACCGTGCGTTCCCTTGAACTGATGACTAAATGAGTTAAGTACCGTGACATTAATGTGTCTTAATCTAAAAATATTATTTTAATACTGTTGATTATATTTAAGATATTAAGTATTTTTTACATGACATGGGTACATACATATATTTAGATTCATTGCAATATTTGAAATATAATAATAAGAGTAGATAGATAAAAACGATAATAATTAAATGTATTCTCTAGCGATACGTTTGTCAACTAAACGCTTCACATTTTCACTTTGTAGTTTGAACATGGAAACGAAAATATAAACTTTTCTTATTTCGCGCACTCGTGAGCGCTTAAAAGTTAGGCTAACAATTTCCTCGCCCAGTACTAAAATGAAACATCAAATTATTCAACTTGATTTAAAAGTACAGGTTGCCATAATTATTAACATAAAAACTCTACGCACACAAATGATTTTCATAAGAATAAATAGTTTAATTGAAGTACATTCTATGTATGTTATTTTTTACAAACTAAAACTATTCAATCTACTATAACAAAAACTAAAAGAAAAACAAACGCTTTACCAGCTCTTTCAAATAATTCTCATTGATGCTCTAAAATAACACTATTACGTATAACGTGCCGAGCGTGTTTTAACTGAGATCTCCAATGGCTTTGCAAATAGTTTTAATGCAAAACAACAAAATTATCTTCAAAGCGTAAAAGGTATTTCAACTATTTTTTATGAAAGTAGCTTCGCGTTTTTTGCCCCATCGCAAAGTAGGCAAAGGCAACCCAGTTGTAAAACGTACCGTTTCCCTCTTTCCGCCAAATTTTCGAGAGATCGTGATGGTGAAAATGAATCCACAACCGCCACGTTTACCGTCAAACACAGTCCCACTAAACCACGATGGTTTCAAATTATTTTATTATTTCGTTTCGTACGTTATGTTTATAAATAGTGGACACAATTTTTAATACAGCAACGTTTTTGACACTATGATAGACTCGCTGATTTTAGTATTTTTCGCGTATTACCGCACAATTTCAAAATTATATTTTTTACAAAAAAAATATAATATATACAGATATAATAAAAAAAAATATTATTTTATGTTTATAAATGTAATACTTGTTGAAATATTTAAAACTTTCATCTTTTCGGTCTGGTGATGGTGTCAAGACAAAAACGCGGCGTTGATTTCCGCCACTCAACACATTGCCTCCAGAATTAGACAGAAAGTGGAGAGCGGAATGTCTTAACACTAGGCTCCTTCTGCTTCTGCTACATGCATGATACAGCGTGAAGCTAAAATTAATAATATTTCTTTAAAGCTACCAAAATATTTTAGTACAATAAATTCAATAGCATTTTTTCTTTACAGTGTCTTCCAATAATTCAGTTTGTGGTTCAACTCGTTAGCGATAACAACTTTCACTCAATTCGTTTTGGTTTACTCAGAAAATTGCGTTTGAAGAAAACATTTTCAATCAACTATTTCTAGCTTTATTCATTAATTTAATTGTTTCTTATGATTGTTTTATAATTTTATTATATTTTAAAAACAAGTTGTTTAAAATATTTGAATTATTATATTATATGTCATAAGTAACATTAACCTACGAATGTTATTTATGATCAAACATTTTATTGAATTACTATTTGAATATGGCAACTTGAATGGAATTGTTATAATGTATATTTTTATTTTTATGATTCTTGTTGTTCTACTCCATATCTTTATAGTACAAATATAATATTTTAAGTAATGTACAGTACGATATAATAAGTATATTAATTAGTATATAATATTATTCACAAATGTCATGAAAAAAAATTAAAATGCAAAAATAAATTATTTTTCAATTTATAGTCTTCTTCAAACTCGTTACAATAAGTAGTTGTTGTCACTCGATTAAATTAATTTGTAAATTGCACATACATATTAATATGTTCTTTAAAATGCAATTTCTCGGTACAAATAGTATCGATGCGACCTACTTTCACTAAGCACCTCAGGATATTGCGGCGAGAGTCGACAAGGGAAACTCTAATAATCGCGTTGGAAGGTAAGAAAATATGTAGTTTATGTAAAATAATATTTTATTATATATTTATATTGTAGGATGATGAATTTCTTTATATTTTTACCGCAATGGGATAAAGAGGCGAAAGTCTTTCTCTTTGACTACCCCGCTAGGGATACAGCGAAAGGTTGTATAATTCAACTGTATAACAAAGTAAAAACATATTTTGTTTCTTCCATAGAAACAAGCACAGTATGTTATTACAATTTATCATAATGGTACATCAAAATATAATTGTTATGTCACATATTTTCAGCGAGAAACGAATTATTTGATTTTACTTGTTTGTATTAAAATAAAATAAAAACATTTCTAGCCGAAAAGGTGTGATATATTCAATATAAAAAAAAACTTTTAAACCTTTTCTCTATGACCTAAACAATTATATTTTTTGGACCTTTGTATGTAAGTTCTCAATTCATGCCAAAGTTCATAATAACTGTTGGTCCACGGAAAGTACCCTGCAGGTTTTTATTATGCGAACGCGGCAAATTTGATACAAAATGTAGCACGAAACGATGCATAAACATTTTACTTATCTTTGTTAAGTTAGAAACTTATATTTTTTTTGCTACGAGGGACTGTATCTGAATGTTTAATATTAATTTCACCTTGATATCTCCACGCAATAAATGGTATTTTTATTTATCTTGAGATAAATGGTCTTAATAGATGGACATTCATACAGAAGGACGACAAATTGAAGTGAGAAAAATTAATAAAACATGCGTAATTATGGAGATTTATCATTTATAATACATTTT